>QEOT01002940.1:115523-128314 GCA_003123785.1 Pterocarya stenoptera
AGCTTCTGCTTGTAGCACTCTCTCGCCATGACTTGTTCCCCTCTCACGACCCTTACACCATCTTCCATCAAGAACTTTATTTTCAGGTAGTAGGTCGAGGTCACCAACTTCAGGCTGTTGAAGGTTTGTCACTCGATGATCGCTTTGTATAAGGAATGGGCCTTGGCCACCAAGAAGTTTTTCATGGTTGTTAAAGTGAACGTTCCTACTCCTACAGTAACGGGAAGCATTATGGCCTCTACGGGCAGCAGAACTTCACCGGAGAACCCCTTGGGGGCGTAGGGGACAAGTGCAGCCTGTTTTGACTGATTCCCATATTGACGAAGGCTTCCCATAATGGGTTATCAACCAAGCTGCCGTTGTCCACCAATATCCTCCAAGTAGTGTAGTTGGCCACCAACATAGTCACCACTAGGGCATCATCGTGGGGGTACATGACCCCTTCATGGTCGGCTTTATCGAAGGCTATGATGGGGGTCCTTTGGGTCTGAGCTTGCTTGGGCGGCCTCTTGACATTGACAACTTCCTTACCTCTCTCTTCTGGCCTAGGCCTTCTTGCCTGACACCGTGGCGCCTCCTCTTGCTTGCCACTCGACGATGGTGTGGATCTTCCCCAAGGGTATGTTGTTGCGGTTCGGCTCTAAGGGGTTCACTTCCCTACTTCTCACAGGCCTCCTTTAGGGGCTCTTGCTTTGCCGACCCTCTCACCTTTGCTTTCACCTGTCCTGGTTTGCTTGCCTAGGGGGTGATGGGTGACAAATGTTGGGGTGTCTCTAGGCTTCTCCCCGAACCTCCCTCCTAACCTCGTTGCGGATCTCGTCCATGACTTTCTGCGTCATGAATTGGCAATACTTGGTTTGGTGGCCTTCCTCCTCGTGATAGGCTTAGTATGAGCCTCTCCAATTGTAGTCACCTCATTCCCTCGTCTGCTCGTCCTCCCACATTTGCATGCACATGTTAGTATGCGCCCTCCTTGCAGAGTTTTCGCCATCGCCTCTTCTATCACTTTGGCCCTTCCTTACCAGAGGCTCTTTGTCGGAGGCTTTTGCCCCCATGGCTCGCCTGGGGGCTTTGGCGGCTCGATCGGGGTTGGTGAAGTCATCCGCTTGATCCATGAAGTCCCACAAGGTTGTTTATATTCTCTTTGCAATTTCAGCTAGGGGTTTAATTTTAAACCGGTAAACCGACCTGAACCGGACCAGACCAGACCGGTTTTAAATCGGTTTGGTTCGAGACACGTTCGTAGAATCCGTAAATCGGCCGGAACCGGTCTGGTTCCGATTTTGGGATTTTCCAGACAGGTTGAAAAATATATATAAAAAATAATATTTTATAAATAAGTTTTATACAAAATTAAAATTATACAAAATATTTTATATATATTAATATATAAGTTTTATATATAATGTATAATTATATGTGAATTTTTATATATATATAATATAATATAATTATATATCATATATGAAATACGCTATTAAATAATTATACATAAGATAATGTTATTATAAAATAAAAGTTTAATCTTAAAAATGAAAATGTAATTGATCATGTATTATATGGCTATACTAATATATAGTTTATAACTAATACTAATATATAGTTATATATAGCTATACTAATAATCTAATATTAATACTATTATATAGTCTAATAATTTATATAGCTATACTAATATATAAGTCTATAACTAATACTAATAGTCTAATATAGACTATAGTTATAATTATAATTAATATAGTTATATTAAATCACTAAAAGTTTATAACTAATACTAATATATAGTTTATAACTAATACTAATATATAACTATACTAATAGTCTAATGTAGACTATAGTCTATACTTATAATTATTATAGTTATATTAAATCACTAAAAGTTTATAACTAATAGTAATGTACAGTTTATAACTAATACTAATATATTAATATAACTATACTAATAGTCTAATATTAATACTATTATATAGTCTAATATATTATAATTTATATAGCTATACTAATATATAAGTCTATAACTAATACTAATAATCTAATATAGACTATAGTCTATACTTATAATTAATATAGTTATATTAAATCACTAAAAGTTTATAACTAATAGTAATATGACAGAAAACCTTTGAGGCTGTGGATGGTGCTTGGTTGAAAGCTCCCAAACCACACTGAGCGGACCCCTTCAAGGTAAAGGGGCATACCCAACATGCTATCTCCCCTTGGAAACCGTGCAACATCATGTGGGTCTTAAAGGTTTCCAAGTGTTCGGTCGTGTTCTTGGATCCGTCATCCATTTCCATCTAAGGGCCGTAAACTTGGGCGGGAGTGGAACCGCCATCACCTCAGCGTTGTAAGGTAGGTCCATTCTACTCAAGATCTGGTCCACGGAGAATGACCCTCCCAGCATTTTCACCATATCCTCGTATTTGTCCTTAAGACCCTACAGCTCATCGCCCATTAGCCTCTGCTAGCCATCTTCAAGGCGCGCTCAGCCAACAAACTATGACTCTCCTTCCATTAGGTTGGTCTTGCTTTGGTTGACGCCCTTTTTGAGCTCCACGTTTCTTCCTCAACACCTCATTCTTCTACCTAAGGACTTTAGCATTTGACGTCAGTTTCTTTACCATTTCCTCCATCTTCACCATTCTTCCTTCCATGTTCATCAATGAAGCTTGTCATTCAGATGTGTCACGCAAGCATATGGTGGCTAGGATACAAAAGGCACTCTATTGTCGTTAGGCCAAAGAAAATTGGATGCCACTAACGGCGCCAACTATTTATGCATGTTTCGTGTCCGTCCACTGGAATCGTCGTGTGTAGGGGTGCTATCCTCATGGTGCAGGGCGGGGTGGACCCACCCCACACCCCACCCCGCACCACACTGGGGGAGGGTTTTCCAACCCTACCCTGGTACTGGGGGTGGGGTTGAAAGCACACCCTGCCCTGCCCCCCACTCAACTCAATGACCCATTGGGTCTATAAATTATTTTTGGGTCTAAAATTTTTTTAGACCCAAATTATAATATAATTAAAATTTATACATTCAAAAAGAATATAAACTCATTAGAGTTGTATTTTGAATTGCATTGGCCTCTTAGGCCAACCTTTATATAAGAGGCCAATGCAATACAGTAGTCATACTTAAGCAATGTGGAACGTACTGTTTTTAACAAATTGTATATATCTATATACAATATATTTATATAAATATTTAAAATATCATTTTTTATATTAAATAGGGGGCAGGGCAAGGCCCCGCTGGGGTCAGCCCACCCCCCGCCCCCTCTAGGGATCTTCCATAAGAGGCGAGGGGCCTCGCTCCTTCATGGGTAGTGCGGAGTAGCCCACCCGCCCATGTGTGGGTAGAGTGGATGAGGATAGGGTAGCGAGGGGCAGGCCCTCACTTCCCACCACTAGTAGTGTGATACCTGCGAGAGAGAGAGAAATGTAGGGGATTTTTGGAGTAAGGGAACCTCTGATGCCAAAGTCAGTTCTCTTATGGAGACTAAAAACGTTTAGAGCCTAGTAGTCCAATGAAAGGCAACCTTACCTGTTAAATATCATCCTTTTCGAGATGCTATTTCGCTTCCTTCCAGTTCCCGTTCCTCGTGAAGCTTGTCCATCATGGTAGTCACCCTCTTTTATTGTGGCGGCAGGACGTAGCATTTAATGCTGCCACCAGCAGCAGGTATTGGGATTCAACCTCTGGAGAAGCCATTTTGAGATGCATTTAATGCACCCAACTCCTTAGGGGGACCAGATCCCACACGGTCCCAATCTCATTAATGCGTTGGGATGGGCTAAATTGGGACAGACCTCAACCGAGGCCCTCTGCGACAGATCTTTTATGGGCCCCCTTTCCCGCACTTTCCAGCCCATTCTCGTCGCAACTCGCAAGCCCTGCCAGGCAATATGGGCCCAGCCCGTCGCAACCAAATCCCCATTCTAATCACGTCAAAATGGCCATGAAATACAATAAATGCTCAAGCGATTGACATGGTTAACAGTATCACAATGTGCTAGAATTCGAACATGAATGCTCAAATTGTCAATTCAAATAGAACGCCCTAGATTCAAATTCGAATTTGCTCCGAGTGTGAGAGAAAAAGAAACTTATAACAAGAACAAAACAAAATAAAAGTATGTAAAATATTATTACCCAAAAAGAGGAAAGCGATAGGCATGAAAGCAATTCGTAAAAGCTTCCTTTCGGACGACATAACTCAGATACAAAGTCGTAGAACAATGGCTCAATTGCATTTGCTTCTGTTGATGTCGTATTTCGTGGGCCTAGGCAACTCCACGCTATTGGCATTCGGTCTCTTTCCTACATGATGGAGAAATGGGGGAGCTCAGGGGCCAGTACCTCCGATACTCAAGTTAGATAAAGGTTGAGAATGAATAGAGAAAGTGAGGGCTAGAGAGAATAAGCATAAATGTATTCAAAAGTGTAAGTAATCACCTTTTCGGCAGAGAGAGTGGTATTTATACTTGATCGGGGTGGGTCCTGAGATGATGGCGACCGGTGTGTGACTCCGTACTTGGATTATGTGTCCTTGGCAGCCTCCTGCTTCCCGTCAAACCTGCCAGGATTGGCTAGGGTTGTCGCTGACACTGAGGAGAGCACGTCGTTGCGTGGCGACCCCTGAGACGTGTTGAATGAGGCGTGGTCCTACCATAGCATACTCGCACCTGCTCCATTATATGCAGTGTGGCCCCGAACAGGCTTGTTCCTGCTTCATTAAATGCGGCATGGATCCAGACATGCTCGTTCCTGCTCCATTAAATGCAACATGGCCCTGGATAGGCTTGCTCGCCCTCCTCCACCATTCGAATAGTTATGTTAGGGACAGGGGCATCCTTGACGATTGGCTAGTTTGGGTGTCAAGCTGTCCTGTTGTGTCAAGGTAAGGGTCGTCTCTATTAGTCGGTCAGACGTGGTGCCAGATTGCATAGTCTCCCATCCTCTTTTCAGGACTTTTTGCCTTGTGCCCTTCCTCCTAGGCCGTCTTGGCCCGTCCCAAATCTTATACGTGGGCCCAGGCCCGTCCCCTGGGGATTTCTCCCCTCACAGCTCTCTCAAATAAATTGCCAAGACTGTCAAGCGAATTGCTTTCGCAACCCAGAAAAACGTACTCTAAGCCCTGACCAAATTCCTATTCTCATGGCAATGGTGGTGATCGGAGGCCTTGGCGAGAGTGAGTGGTTTGAATTGAAATATGGGAAATTGGAGGAAATAGACATGAAGCGGGTCTTGCGAATGGAGAAAGGGAGGGAATCCAGTGGTGATTGGATTAGAGATCGTTTGTGTTCTATGGGGCAGGGACGCCTTCGCATGGGCAAGGGAGAGGATTTCCTCCCCATCTTGGATAACGGGATGAGGGTGGGGGTCAATCCGTCCCCCCCTACTCGGCCTTTGGCCGAGAAGCAATTTCTGGGCAAAAAAATGGCCTAGAATCTACTGTAATGGGTCAAAAATTGCCCAGAAGCTATTGAAATGGGCCTAAAATGGCCTAGAAGCTTTTTCTTTTAGGCCCAGAAACAACTTCTGGGCCATTTTGGGCCCATAAAATTAGAAGTAAAAAAACAGTTAAAAAATCAAATTAAAAAAAAAATTACATGAATAAAAATAATATATATTGATACAAATTTACTAATTTAGAGCAAATGAAGTACTACTACGGACTATTAGTCTACTACCTAATAAACTAATAATAATAACTAAGCTATTACAAAATTGAAAAGTTAAAAAATTACAAACATAAAAGTGTCCAAGGGACATTGTATTAACATTACAAATCATTGAATACATAATACATACAAATGATTCAAACTTCAATATTCTAAGAATCTAAAGATAGAGCTGTTTGAGTATTTGACTGTGACATTTGGGGAGGCCCGGGCAAGTAGTCTTTTTATTAACTCATTGAGATTTGAGGTTTGAGCACATATTCATATTGCAGCAGAGGTAGACGTCGTCTGAGTCGTCTCATGTGTTGCTACAATAATTAATACTAAAATTAATACCGATGAAATCGAAATAAATATAAATAAATCAAAATAATAAAATAAAAACAACAATTACCAGGTGGTCTAGATTCAGCCTGATCACCACCCTCCTCCTCCTCGGTCTCCTTAAAATCTAAAACATCCGGAATATGAATATATTTTCCCAATCGTCCAACTCTGTGTGCATATCAATGCCTCCACAGTTGTAGGAGACAATGAACTACGGAAATGATTCAATATGTGCCCTCCGGTACTAAAGGCTAACTCTGAGACAACGGTGCTAATAAAGATGACCAAAATACAACAGGTCATCTCAGAAAGGATGAGATATTTCTTTGCTGTCACATTCCATCATTCTAATATATCGAAATCATCATCATCTTGAATAAGTTCTCCTGATAAATAGTTATCTAACTCCGAAACCGTCTCTATAGATTGACGGACTAGTGGTGGATTCTGTGCGAGAGTCTTAGTCCATGCCAATTTACACTTCTTTGTTAGCCCAGTGTTTGGAGGAGGCGTTGGGATAGGTGTAGGTGTAATAGACGCAGTACCACCCTTAATCGCATTAAACCAATTATACAATTTAGCCAGGGTATCTCAGACCATGTCACCAATAAGATCAGCCCATGCTTGATCGTGCGCAAGTCTCAACCATATAACATGCCTGAAATCTTTAGACGAGGATTAAGAATAATAGCCACATATAACAAAATATTTCGTCTACTCAAATCTCCTCAATACTTGTCATATTTAACCCTCATGGTCAATGTCATCCTTTTCATTCTTAGATTGGAACCCCTACACATGTCTAATTCTTCTTTCACCCTACATATTTGTTGACAAAACTCATGGGATGTAGGGTACAAAGAACTAGATAATTTCAATGTGACATCGTATAAAAGTCTGAGAAAATCAACAAAATTAGAAACTACCTTTCAATCATCATCATTAGGCTTTCCTAATCCCCCGTGCTCATAAAAGTATTTGACATATTGAATGTCTTCATCGCCCAATAATTGAAAGGTTGCCTTATATTTTTGGGCCGCCTCCAAAATCAACAAGGTTGAGTTCAATCTGTTCCCCGATGTTATGCCCACAGTCTTTGCAGCAACCTTAAATTTATCCAATCTAGAAGGAAAATACCTCACAAATTTCACAACTATTCTAACTCGTGCAACCGATTCATCAACATCTTTCAACTTCTCAGTCACAATTATATTTAAGATATGTGCAGTACATCTAACATGCAAATATTCACCACCCAAAAATGTCTTATTTGCCTCTTTAAGATAAGTCTGCAGATATCCCAAGGCGACAACATTAGACGAGGCATTATCAACCGAAATTGTCAAAACCCGTGCCAACTCCTACTCATTTATTGCAGCCTCCAAGGCCTTCCTAATTGTTTCGCCCTTGTGATCAGTTATTTGATAAAACTTAATAATCTTTTTGTGAAGAATCCAATCATAATCAATAAAATGCACAATCAAAGACATGTAATTCATATTTTAGACAGAAATCCAAGTATTGGTAGTGAGGCAAACTACCAAACCCGCCAATTGGCCCCTCAAAATATTTTTATCTTTTATGTACATTTTTTTAATATCCTTTGTCACAGTGTGGCGAGAAGGAAGCATAAATCTAGGTTCCAATTCTTGGACAAGTTTTTCCCATCCACAAATTGAAAATGTAGATTGTCTATGATAACCATACGAGCTAACTTTCTTCTACAGTCATCGGGTTTATACTTCGTATACCCCTTCAACGTTAGACCCCCACTACTCTCATCCGCCATTTTTTTAGTCTAATATCAAGTTTAGATTTATTCTTCTCCAATGAGGATCTTAATATTGGACTCTTCTTGCGTTGTTCCTCTAAATGGACCTTTAACTAGAATGTACCATGTTTCCTATTATGACATCCATATATTTTTCCACAATAATTAGATCTAGCTTGAGGGTTATTGGGGTCACCACCCTCTAGTTTGGTAAAGTGAGACCAAACTATGGAAACATGTTTCTTGTCCTGTGTCAGTGTGGGCTTGGGGGCGGGGTAAGGTGTACTTCCAGGGGTTGGAGTAGGGTTAGGTTATGGGGCAGGGGTACTGGTAGGGGTAGGAGAGTTATCACTGAAATCCATTTGAGAAGACATTCCTAATTCCCTAATACAATAAAAAATTATAAAACCAAGCAACACGACATAAAAAAATCATAATAATACATCACACATGAAAAAACAAGGCAAAGTGCAAAGCCAACACAAGAAAAAAAAAATGTAATAATACACCAAACAATTAAAAAAAAATGTTTTCTAGTTCTAAGAGTTTTAAACGAAAGAACAAAATTTTAGCTAAATGTATTAAAAGAAACAAAAAATGAGTCATCAAAGATTCAAAACCATTCTTTTTAAAAAAAAAAAAAAAAATCAAAGAACCCCTACCAGGATTTAGCAGTTTCCATTGAAGCTCCTAAATTGATTTAGGGTCCAAATCAATCAATTTAGGAGTTTCAATTGAAATTTAAGGATTTCGATTGAGATTTTAGGGGTTTCAGATTTGGACCCTAAATGAAATGTTTTGTCATGGACAAAACAATATCGTTTCACTTATGAATTTTTTTTTTAAAAAATTTATATATATAATATAAATATTAAATATATTATATATTATGCGGGACGGGGGAAAAAGAGAGCATGGCCTTCTATCTCCCGCCTCCGCTGGACTCCTGTAGTGCGGGTAGGACCCCCCACCCCACGCATATGCAGAACAAAACCCCAACCCCACATGGGCAAGGGCGGGATTAACAGGACAGTGCAGCGCGGTGCGGGATCCCACTGCCTACCCCTAACAAATATGAGCTTTAAGCACGAGGCATGCCCTGTGTAAATGCTGTTACTAGGAACACACCAAGTGGGCAAATTAAAGGGACATAGTAGCACTACCGGAAGAATAATATCATTCTTGGTGTTTTTAACCAAATGTTAAAAAACAACGAATGGGGTTGTAATGCGCATGTACTAATTTTCCTTTTCTTTGGTACGAGGGCAGTGTATGGGTAAAGCATTAGGAGTGCAGTGTTTATTTGGAAGCACTACTTTGAGAGGTCTTTGGTTTCTTAATATGCAGATCACACTACAACAATTACTTCAAAAGAGTTACAAAACGCTGGGGTATGGCAACAGGTAGCACTCATGGTACAAGAAAGTCCCAGAAGAATGTCAAATTAAGATAAAGAAGAATTTCGGGTACAAAGAATGAATTACAAATGCTACTGCTACAACAACAACAATTAGATGTTCCGTCCTGAATGGATTGTTAAGTGTGAGAGAGGACAAGGCAAGCAGAGTGCTCACTCATCTTTTCCCTTGCCTTTTCCTTCAGAAACTTTCGAGCCATCATAAGCAGAAAGGAAGAAAGTACTATGATTTTTCTGCAGAAACCTGCATGATGGTCAGCAATGATAGTCAGCATTTGGACCCCAGAAGGAATTGAAATGTTTTAGATTCACAATCCACCTGTCAAACGTAGCAAAATGACACAGATATATGTAAAAGAGAGCAGAAGCAATAAACTCTATTCAGACCCAAAATAGACATGCATTGATGGATGTCTATTTTGAAGCAGCTTCACCCGAGAATGGTTTCCATCACAGAGAGAGAGAGAGAGAGGGGGGGAGGGGGGGGGGGGGGGGGGGGGGGGGGGGGGGGGGGGGGGGGGAGAGGAGGGAGTTGAGTTTTGATCATCTTTTATAGAAACTAAAATGCAATGTGATTTGAGACACTTTTTTTTAACACCTGATATGAGCTATATCTTGCTTAAAATCGTGAAGATGAGTAGGATGATGCACTTGTTCAATTTTAAACTTCTGCGAATCATGAAAAAGTTCAAAATTTTATAAATAATACATTACATTAACTTATATCAGTCAAATACTATATTTCAATGCAGTAGAGTAAGGATTGAGTTGATACTTGAGAAAATCAAGTAATTTCTGCTGCAAGCGTGTCTGCGTTTCCTCTTCAATATTCACATATGCCAAAAGCTCGGGCAACTTAACTGCAAACACCAAAACAATATCACCATTAGCAAAAGCCAAAGACAGAAAAATTTAAAACAAAAGTTTGCTTCCAAACAACATTAAGACAAATCAACTGAATTATAAATGACGATATGGGCCGAACACACTTTGTATGGAGATTATGAGATTCTTTGGAGGAAAAAATTGTGATTCCAATTTATAAACAACTTGCTTGCAGGCTCAATAGGAATTTGTGTATGCCATGTAGTCCAAGAATTACCAGCACCAGAAAATATAGAAATTGACTCGAGATCAAAAGAATAGAAACTCAAGGAGAGGGTAATACTCTAAGCATGCCACATCAGTTTTTCATCAAACTGAAGGCATTCTGACATATTGGTCACATGAAAAAACGTTCTTACAGATGATCCAATGCCTATTCAAAAGTATCAGTACATATTATAGACAAACATACCAAAGAGCCGTAAAAGATGCTCAGCACCATATATGGTGGATGGAGAGACATTATCCACAACTGCTTCATGATATTGTTTGCGTTCCTTCTTGTATAAGAGCATCACTGGCAATGCTTTGTCAAAGTAACATCTAATACCTTTCAAGATCTCTCCTATTGAATCAGTCATCCTGCATGAGAAAATATTGTCCATGCCACCATCATCAGTGATTCAGTACCAGTGGAGGTTCCAAACCTACAAAATTTGACAGAAAAGTATTCCTTTTTTCTTTTTGATAAGTCGACAGAAAAGTATTCCTATATGTGATAAGGTTTCAATTGTTTTCCCTACTCTTCCTCCAGCATACATTTATAATAAAAACAAACAGCACTTTTACTTGTCCTCCAATGTTTTCATTTATGGGTCACTCATATTTACCTCTTTATGTTTTGTCTTATAATGTTTTCACAGAAGAAGTATACTTGTCAAAAAAAACAAACTACTACCAAAAACTTGCAACCCCTCTAAGCCATCAGTGTAGGTTTTCACAGAGAGGGTACATTGCAATATTTTGGTAGTTTGTAATAGTATGGGGGGTGATTGCAAGTCGGGTCACAATTTTAAGGGGTTATGTGTATTTGCCATTCTTTAGAAGTCATAACAATGAGTACCAAAATTTTAAGAGAATATTGGCCTACTTGCGTAAGGATAAAAACATTTGAGAGTTTGAGACAATTAAAGACTCAATTTTTTATTTAATATCATACTAGTTTTTTTTTTTTTTTTCTAATCAAAATATTGAAGTTAATGCGTTTTCTCTCCATACACTTAATATTCAATGGTGGCTGGGGCCGTTTAACGACGACCTTCCTGTTGCTTCAGAGTGGAATATGGGATTTCCGAAACATGTAGTAACCGAATCAAAAGCTTTTGTATTGTCGAGGGATGGAAGATATTTGCACATTACTAAGAGGAGCTGGAGAGTTGTGAGAGAAATGAGTCCGGGATGTCCATGGTGCTATTGTTTGCCAAAGCATTGGAGGACAGTTTGAAGGGTGCAAGAAGAGATTTTTATGCTGCTCATGAGGGAGATAGAGGCTTCATCGTGTAGTGATGCTCTGATTCTCACGGCTGTTACATGGCATTAGTAGAGTATGGAGGTGGTAGTAGACAGAACTTCATCTTCATTCTAGAGGAGAGGGCGGGCAAGGGATGGAGGAAGTTGGCAGATGCACTGAGGGAGGCTGGAAGAGAGGGTGGACACGTCGGCCGCAACAAAGGAGGGGCATTCCAGGGCCAGCGGTGGCGGTAGTGGTGGTGAACCAACCGCACACGCGTTCGTACAGGGAGGTACTCCGACTACCGAAGGCACCAATGCCGTTCCGTGAACAAAACAGGCCGGGAAGAAGGTCTGACATGTCAACTAGTCTGAGAGGAGCCGTTGGTCCAAGGAAGACTTGTTGTGCTGTTGGTTGGCAGACGTGAAGCCCATGATGCAGGGCCATCGACTTGAGTGGGAATGCAGGTCTCCGCCGAGGAGGAGACAGGTTGCTATTGGAATTGCAGTAGGCATCTAGGGAAAGGGTTGAGATGGATGGAGAGCCTATACCTCTGAAGTCTCTACACCTATGTCAGCATACTGCTTCTGATTGGGTTATTCATAAGGTGCAGAAAATCCAGTATTGTGTGTGAAGGTTTGAAGAATGATTCATGGCTTTGCTAACGGCCATTGAAGTTGGAAACACAACTCAAGAAATCTGATTTAAAAAAACAAAGGGAGCTTAAGAGATTAACTTGGTCTATCAATTATAAGGGCAACTCAAGTAGAAAAAGATCCAAAGGGAAGGGGTTGACATTTGACATTTTCTTTACGAAGCTCGAGATTATATCCTGGAATGTTCGAGGGCTCAATGAGGTTAATAAGTGCCTACGGATAAAAAATTTGCTCCAAGAGTGGAAGGTGGACATTGTGTGCTTGCAAGAAACTAAGATGGAAATTATTTCAAGAAGCATCGTTAGAAGTTTTTAGAGCTGTCCATATGTCAACTGAGTTTTCCTTGCCTCAATTGGATTATCACGTGGAGTACTTATAATGTGGGATAGAAGGGTGGTGGATAAAATGGAGTATATTAGGGAGTATACAGTGGCTTGTTCTTTTCAAAATGTAGCGGATAATTTTAGCTGGGCTTTTGCTGGAATATACGACAACAGTAGAAACATTCTATGGGAGGAGTTAGCCGGGTTACACAACTGGTGGGACCTACCTTGGTTTATAGGAGGAAACTTTAATGTTATAAGATTCCCAAGTGAA
>QEOT01002940.1:138023-175442 GCA_003123785.1 Pterocarya stenoptera
ATGGTGTTTCAAAACAAGTTTATTTCAAAAGGGCATGACTGTTCCATTTTGACACTATATTTGGTTGACATAATTGTTTTGATAAGTCAGTCAATTTTATTATAAATGTAGAGCAGTGCAACCTAAGTACATTGGGTGCATACAGAAGAAAGCACCCGACTAGGCAGGAGAAAGAAAACAAAAGGAAATAATATCAAGATAATTAGAAAGCCAAAGCTATTCAGAGTCTACCAGACAAAAAGAACTTTTAGCACTAAAGATCTAAGCCCGTTCACTTCTTCTCTCAATCTTGAAAGTTCCAAGTACTATGTTCCTTCCACATGCACCAAATTACGCGTAATGGAACAATCCGCCAAACTTTCATGTTGTAATGACCTACATTTGACTTCTCCAACAAGCTAACAACTCTACAACCATTTTGGGGCATCACCTACTAAAAACCAAAAAGATGGAAGTCTGAGGCTTAAACTGTTCTAGCTACTTTGTAGTGCAGCAATCGGATGACATAAATATAGATCAAAAGTTACAAACTTCCTTAGCATATTTCAAATAGTGCCATCCAAGTTGCAGATCCCAAAGTGCAAGTAACATGTGGTAAAACTAGAGAGAGAGAGAGAGAGCAGCGCAAGGGGGGGGGGCGGCGGCCAAAAGAAAGATGGTGCTTTAAATTCTCAAAGCAGTTGATTGGCCAAAATTCACAAAAGAAAGATGGTACTTGAAGTAACAAAAGAAACACAAGGCTTTTTCATTGCTCGAAATAGTTGAATGACAAAAATATTAACTGTGCTTTAAATTCTATTTTCTATACCTCGTTAGTTTGAAATCCAAACTCAAATGATGTAACAAAGTGAAAAGGATTGAAGACATACTCACTTTTTGTTCCAACCCTGCAAAATAGCAAGAGGAACATCACTAATTAGATTACATAATGCTTGGTTACCCTAAATATTCAGTAGCCATCTTTGTCTGCCTTAAAATCTCAAAAGACTATAAACATGGTACCGTGCACTACACAATCAAAAACAATAAATAAAATAAAATAAAAAAAGGAAAAGAAAAGATCAAACTTACAAGATAGTGAACAAAGTATCTCCATTCCTTCTTCCTACGTTCAGCTTTTTGGACCTAAAATATCAAAATTTATAGTTCATCAGACTATTCCAACAATTAAAAACTGAAAGAAAACAAAGAATATCAATAATGATTAGTTAATTATATAAATTCCCTTGACCATGCTTTTGAAGGTCCTCTTAATATAGTTTTTTTTTTTTTTATAAGTAAAAATATTTTATATATCAAAAGGATAAACCAAGTATACTGAAAGTATACAAGAAAACACCTTGCCCAAAATGACCCAACAAGCCCCTAAAGACCCAAAAAGCCCATAAAAAACCACCCAAAATACATCAGACCCGACCCAACCCCTAGCTTCCCGTAGAACTAAAACTCTACCCGAACACCAACCCTAACACCTTGATTCCCCCCCCCCGGTCTTTACAATGCCCTCCCTTTAGACTTCCCTCTAGATGAGCTACCACCCTTAGCGTCGTAGTTGATTGTCGAAAAAAGACGCTGTCACTCCCTGTTTTTCTTGAAACTTGATTTGGTTTCAAGCGTGCGGCTTGCCTTGATCGCAGTAATTAGTTCTTTAAATTGGTCTTCACATCCTCCATGTGAAATTCCCACAAACTGCTGAATCTCGTTAACTTTAGGCAAAATTCAATCCGCTATTGGAGGAAGAGAGACCAGGGGAGCTACAGTATCTAACTGCACTCCCGACTCTAGACATTCCTCTACATAAGGCACCAACATCAAATCCATTGGTTCTTCAGTAACTCCATTGGTTCTCTCTAATGGTGTCGGGGTCCCCATTGGAGATTCTGGGGTGACAACAAGTCCCTTCACCTCTGGGGTGATAGTGGATCCTACATCTCCTTCAGGCCTTGACAGTACACCCTTTTCCTTCAACTCTGACGAGGGAGCCATAGTTTCTTCTAGGACCAAAGGTGTAAAACCAACTATCGATCTATCTTGTGTTATATGAGGTGAGTGACATTCCATTACTAGTGTCTCTACGCCAATACCTGATGTAGATCCCGCTTCAAATAACCCTGATTTCCTTTTGACCCGCCATACTCTCTTGGATCTGGTTATAGGGACAGGGCCTAATCCAATCTTCCGTTTTCCTTTTTCTAAATTTAAAGGATTCGGGCCTATCATGTTTCTTACACCCTATTGCCTCCAGCTGAAAGCCGGTCTATTTTGGTAGACAAGAGAGTTATCACTGGCTTCAACTCGACAAGTTGGGTTTCCATCTCCTTCAAAGAATTGTGCATATCGACAAGCTGGTCCTGCGGCATGATTTGTGGCCCCCCCACACTCTGAACCTCCGAAGCATGACCCGTCTTTAGAGCTGCCGCATAAGATCGCCTCGCCCACGAGGATGTACTTGGATCTTTCTCCATGTTCTCCCTCCCTGCCACACCACCTCCAGCACCTTGTCCTTCCAAGCCTTCACTCCCTCTCTTGCTGAAAGAAAAATGATGCAGCACCTCCCCCATCCTTTTCCAGCCGCTGCTCCCCTCTTCAGGAATGAAAATAAAAATCCTCCTCCCCCCACCACCATACTCCTCCACCGCCATATAACGTCCTCGAGCATTCGAGCAACGATGCACCGTGAAACTGCGTCGACCTTCCCGGACAGTGGAGAAAAAATCTTGTTTCTTATCCTTTGTGCACGCTTCCATGGCCTTGGCCAGACACTGTACTGTTGTTGAGCCCAGAACAACTTAGATATCACCCTTCGACTCCTTTCAATAATGGCCAACATGCTCCCCTCCTTCACCAATGTAAAGGATTTAAATTCTATGACCAACTCCATAGAAGAACCCTTACTGACCCACTCCCCTTCTTCAACAATCATTCGTCATCTCAGAAACTAGATCAGAAGCCAGTTGGGAGCTGCAAGCACTGTAGAGATGGCTGGACTCCAGTTCGTGCTCACTGCAAGCAGTAGAGTTGTCTTGGACTCTAATTGCAAATCGTACTCACAAGAGACGCCGGAGTACTCGCCGGAGCCTTCTAAGTCGACAGCATGACCAACGGAGCCTTCGGAAGGATCGCCGGAGTACTCTGAGAGACACAACAGCGAGATCTAGGACGCCGGAGGTTGGACCGATCTTAATATAGTTGATGAACATAAAAACTCAAATAACAAAGTAGAACACAGAAGAGTTCATAAACAAACTATATTATACTGCACTGACATAAAATACGACACCTTTCAACAGCCTCAACATGAGAGTTTTGTAGAACACTAACATCACAGCAGAACAGTAGATTTTACAGCCATACCAACAATACTTACAAAAAATTATACTAAATTGATCTAAAAAGAGTATCAGTAATTGATCCTGTTAATATCTTAATAGAAAGAGTAGCTTTCCCCAAGTTGACATTTATCGGGCCAAAGCAAAAAAGAAAAATAAACCAACACCACTTTACCAGAAAAATCAGTTTTTAGTTGGAGCATGAGTGAGTAATAACAATCCTAACATTAATGATCAAAGGCAACCAATATTCGTCTTAATTTTTATGCAATTCGAGACAAATCTGTAAAATCATATTAAAAATGGAATTCAACAAACCCTAATCTTATCATTAACCAGTCCTCTCACAGCCTTAATTTGTTAATCACTCAGCCCAATCTCTCAGAAACCAAGCCTGACCTATCGTTACGCTTGCGATGTCTCAATCATTGAAGCCCAGAGCAACTAACCTTCTTGTATAATTCCTAAGCAGAAATAGAACCTCAAGCATCGAAAATTCCACATGATACAGAGAATTATAATAGGACTTTAAAGATAAAACTTGATTAAATAAAAGAATAACTGGGCGAAACACAGAAAGCGAGCGTGCCTTGGCTTCGTAGATGCGAGGGCCGTGATAGGCGAGGACCTTCTCGCCCTCGGAGTAGACGCTGGAATTGGAGGGAGGAGTACCGCCGCTAGAGGCGTCGCCGTCGGTGGCCGAGTCGTCCTTCGAAGAGTTTACCATTTCCGCCAGACCCCCAAAGGCCAAAACGGAGAGTGAAAGAGAGAAGAGCGAGAGAACCAGGAGTGAAAAGTTGAAAACCCTGGCTTTTTGTTCGTTCCCTCGCGGGGGGAGGTTTGTTCCACCTTTTCCCCCCAGTTCAAAATCGATAAGATGTAGATTTGCAAGCAAGGACCTAGGTTTAGGGTTAATTTAACTTTTGGATGATACCGACTGCTGAGTTTCAAAAAAGACCCCACAAAAACCCACTGACTCAGATTCCAGATCCTCTTATTTTTATATATATATATATATATATTTATTTTCTCGGCGACTCAGATTCCAGATCTTAATAAATAAATAAATAAATTTGCGATTTGTACTTCCGTCTTTTTATATGCCCGTTGGATATTTTTAATTTTTTTTATTTAATGATTATTTTTTACATTATTTTTTTAATACTTTTAAATATTTTTAAAAAATAAAAAAAATTCACAAATTTATTAAATAATTTTTTTAATCATTAAATAAAAATAAATAAAAATACACAACGGACAAATAAAAGCGAGTCCAAATCGGACTCCAGGCATTTTCCTATTATAATATCATTGTAAGAATTTAATATTATTATTAATATTTTTTAAAATTATCCAAAATTGATGCTGATCCCGCAATAACTATTTTTTATAATATTTTATTAAAAAAAGGAAAAAAAGTTATGACCAAATACTGTTACCTGCTTAACGACCGGCGCTTTTTTTTTTTTTTTTTTTTTTACAAGTAGCTCTTTTTTTATTAACAAAGAAGAGTCTTTGTTCTTTAATTAATGGGCATAATTTTATCTTTTTCGTGTTCAGCCTTAAAAAGAAAAATGTGTAGATTTTTTCTTAATATTAATACACCAAAATAAATAGTGTATCGTCTGCCCCTATTAATTTCATTTACCGAGACGTGTACATATAAACAACAATACAAGGTTTCTGTTTCAAAAAGAGATAAAAACACCACAAAGTTTCAAGTTTTACCTAATATAAATATATATATATTTATGGAGCAGTAATATTTGACAAACAGTCATTTTCTGCTTTTCATTCTCGACATATTTAAGGAAGACCAGAGCACCAGAGCAACAACCTAGCTAGCTAGAATGATTAGGTCAAAGTTTGGACAGTAAAATGAAATAAATTGTGAATAATAATGAAATAATTTATAAATAATAATGAAATAATTTAAGTTAAAATATTTTATGAGAATTTAGTAAATGAAGGAGAAAAAATTAAATAAAAATATGATAAAATATTGTGAGAAAAAAAATTGAATAAAAATATTACAAAATTTAAATATTATTATAATTTTATACTTATATTTGAAAAAGTTGAATTGTTTTTTTGTATTTTGTTTGGAAGTTTGAAATAATTGTAATAATTAGATAACGATTAGATAAAAAGTTAAAAATTAAAATTAAAAAATATTTATATTTATTGTGCTTAATTAAATGTTAAGATAGGATAAGATGAGATGAGATTATAAATGAAATGAGAGGCTCCAAGTGTTAGACATGTAGCATTGATCTCGTGTCATGTGACTACTAAGTCTTTACACAGGTGCCATGCATAATTAACCATAGGCAGACCAGTTGTTAATTATAGAACAGAGCCAGCAAAAGTTATTGATTAATACATCATTGCCAGGCCTGAATCATGGCCTTGCTTAAGTTCATAAGATCATTAGGTTATCAGTGAGTTGGGAAGAAGAACTCTTTTTAAAAGTCCTTTAATTAGTTATAAAGTGATTGGACAAACGGAACAACTTGGTACTACTCAATCGTGTTTTTGGTGATATTAATGAATGATATCCGAAATGGTGTTTTTCTGAACTGAAGTTTTCCGAGGTGGAATATTTTAGGTGTGGACTTGGAATGGTATGAATCGGTATATTTATTTGGTATTTGACTAGTCTATCCGAACAAAAGGGCAACAAATCCATTAGTACAAAAAAAAGTGAATAAACCATATAATATAATGCTGTGTGCTAAAGAGTAATTAAATCTGATCTTTGCTTGTACACAACAAACAAATGAATCAATAAAAACAGAACTTGTGACGCAATCAACGTTTAAACTAATCTTTCCTAAACAGGTTCAAACAGCAGTCGTCACTGGTGCACGCCATTAATAAACTTGTGTCCGTCGCCAGGACTTGGGCCAGATTCCTTGATTCCACCAAGAGTTTGCTGTTCTGTAAACTTGTGTCCGTCTCCCGGGCTTGGGCCAGATTCCTTGATTCCACCAAGAGTTTGCTGTTCTGTAAACTTGTGTCCATCTCCCGGGCTTGGGCCAGATTCCTTGATTCCACCAAGAGTCTGTCGTTCTGTAAACTTGTGTCCATCTCCAGGGCTTGGACCAGATTTAATTCCTCCAAGGGTCTGCTGTTGTGTAAACTTATTCCCATCGCCAGGACTTGGGCCCGATTGCTTGATTGCTCCGAGAGACAAACCATCAAAGAAACCCCCACAACCTCCATGATCAGCAGCGCTTCGAGTCTCCATGACATTGAAGGGACGGGCTTCAGTTGCAATGAAAATAGAGTTCAGGAACAGAAAAAGCACAAAAAAGGCGTAGTATTTGTGGGCGGTTGTCATGATGTTGAACAACACAAAATTTTTGGAGCAAGAAATAAAACTAGCCAGGTTTATACGTAGTCAATGTACTGATATGCAGCAAAGAGGGCTCGGGGTGTCGTATTTATAGTGTTAGTTAGTGGGATTGAAGGGTGATGAGATCATCAGCCTTCTTTGACTTGGATAATCAATAGTGGGGACGACGGAGGCACAATATTCAAAAAAAACGTGAGAGACTACTATGTATATATGTTTTCTTGCAGGAAACCGCTGGGGAGGTTCTTGGTTTGAAGAAGTAGAAACAAGGAGGAAAAAACGAATAGAAAAAGAAAAACTAAGATGCAGAAGTCAGGAATGTAGAAAAATGGAGATTGCGAGTCCAAGTTGAAGGGTGTAGAAAAATAATTAAAATATATATCTCAAGATTGAAGATATAATTCATTCGTGTTTAGGGTACTTAAGGTTTCGCAGGCTGCAGAAATCATCGGAAAGTTCTGCATTCACGGTCTAGGTAGACTAAAGACTAAACGAGTTAGATTGGTGGTCTAACTGGGGTTCTTGGAGTCAACGGTCATAGTTACGACTGAATGAGCGAGGGAACCATATATATTCAGCAAGTAAAATGCATGGTACGTAGTGGCCAAGTTTTTGAAAAATGATATCACGTGTACGAGAAATTAAGGCTGGCATCACATAGCATTCTCATTTAATTATTATAAATTTTTAAATCAAATATAAAAAATAATTTAATTTTTTTAAATTTTAAAATAAAAATTATATTCTAATAATATTTTATTCATTTTTCATCCTATTTTATTGTATAACCAAACGAGACTTAATTCTTTTCCCCCCGAGAAAGTACTATACATGGAAATGTAATTCTTAACCGGGCCGGATAAAGTTTGGGCAGAGGGTTCAAATTGTCGGTGAGAAACAGAAAAATCACGCAGGGTGGTAAAAATGTCAATAAGAAGCTGCGACTCAAGAACAAAGCAAAAGACTGATCATCTGTTGATTTTGTATGTAATTTTGGACTTGATAAAATTGGCATGTATGTCGATTAATTGTAAGCTGGGTTGATGACCATGTAAAATTAACCTTGTTAAGAGAGAGTAGTGGATATCTTTGAATTTGGATGTTATGGTTTCTACTTATAAATTGTAAGGTCAAGAATGGGAGAGATGTGGACAATATAATATATATATATATATGCTATTTAGAAGTGGATTCCATTTTTATCTCTCTTTTGCTTATATTCTAGACCTCGATAAAAAATAATTTCTAAGGGTACTCCGTTTGGATATAGAGGTGAGATTTTCATCTCATTTAATTTCAACTAATAATCTCATTATTATTTATAAATCATCTCAACTCATCTTATCTTATCTTACCATCCAAACGAGTATGATTGATATCTTTAATGTAGTTCGAAACTTGTCATACTTGTACCAAATTGTTGCCCGAAATTGAAGATATCAAGTTGAAAAGATAGACTAGTGTATATAGAAGATAAATTCCCCACTTGATACGTCTCTCTTCCTAGGCAGCAATAAATAATATAGGGCACACTTCATAATCTGTCTCTATTTCAGTTAACATTCTTAAGTCCAAACAACAACTTAAAAAAATCTAAATTCCTTGATCAATTACATGTTTTATAACTTAAGCGGAATTGGATTTCAATCTTCTCGATCGCATGAATTTATAAGGAAAAGATTTTGGTATCCTAATTACTAGCTATCTTGATCCAATTTAGTAGGGTGATAAACGAAGCTACTTCGGAATGTATTCATACGTGGCCACATTAATGTACATGATGAGCGACAATTGGTTATTATTAAATTTTCTACTTGATGTATTGGTGAATGTTTTGACATGTTTATTTCTTAACTAGTTTTCGTTTGAATTCCCAACTCATTCCAACTCATCTCAACTCATCATTACACTTTTTTCAAATTTCAATACAAAATATAATAAACAATTCAACTTTTTTAATATTATTCTAACAATATTCTATCATTTAAACTCAACTTAACTCACTTCAACATCCAAACACACTTGAACTTGTATTTCGAAAGTAACTAGTTGTAGTCTAGATATTTTTTGTTGAGCTGTAAGCATTGTATATATACGCTTGTATTTTTTACTGAGGTAATTATTAGAAAGTATTTTTCTCTCTCATGGCGCCGATGCACCCTTCCCCTTTGATGGAAGAATATTCTGCTAGCCCGTATTATTCTAGTCACCCAGTTTCTTATTGATGACAATTACCATACTTGACCCAGTTCAATGACCATGGCTTTGTCTGCAAAGAACAAACTAGGATTTGTTGATAGAACCATCCTCAAGCCTTCTAGTCCTACAGATCCTTTGCTTGCTTCAGGGATACGTTGTAACAATAAGGTAATCTTCTGGATCCCCAACTTTGTTTCATTTGAGATTTTTGCTAGCATCCTTTACATCAACACAACATATATGAGATTTGGAATGATTTAAAGGAACGATCCTTTAATGGAGCATTTGCCTCCGCTTAATAAAGTTTTTGGTCTTGTTTTACAAGAAGAGCAACAATGTGAGATTTCGATTCTTCATTTTTCATCCTCTGAAAATCATGCTTTTACTGTCAAGGTCTTCCTACAAAATCCATGTCCAAGAAAGAACGTCTAGCCTATAAACACTATGGAGCCATTGGTCATATTGTTGAGAAGTGCTTCAAACTTCATAGATTTCCACTGGGGTATAAATTCAAGGCAAGGCAACATTCCATGGCAAACTAGGTTGTCTCTGACAACACTTCCTCGGTTACATCTCCCATTTCTCTGATTGAGTCTCAATATCAACAATTATTGGCTTTGCTTCAACCATCGAGTTATGTTTCTTCATCTGATGTACCACAACACACTGCTAATGTAGTTACTTCTATTTCTTCTCCACTTGCTAGCATATTTTCATTTTCTTATCAACCAAATCTTCATATTCCTTCAATTTTTTCCTCTAATACATTCAATACTTCTCATATTGACTCTCTTTCTTGGATTCTTGATTCAGGAGCTACGGATCATATGGTCCCTTCTACATCATATTTTTCTTATTTTACTTCAGTTGTAAATATTACAGTCAAACTCTCGAATGGCCAATGCGTTTCTATCACACAAGTTGACACTGCTCGTATCTCTGACACTCTAATTCTTAGAGATGTTCTTTGCGTTCCAACTTTTTCCTTCAATTTAATCTTTGTTAGCAAGTTAACTTCATCTCTAACTTACTGTCTATTTTTTCTTTCTGATATTGTTTTCATACAGGACCTAATTTATTGGAAGCTAATTGGAGTGGGTAGACAAAATGAGGACTCTACATACTGCAACAATCAGGCTCTTTCCTCAGTGATTTTCATTTCTCTCAACCTTTGTCTGTGTTTCCTTCAAATTTAGCTAAACAATTGTCTATTTGTTCAAGTTCATCAAAAGGTACATTGTTTGAACTTTGGCATCCAAACACAACCTCACTTACAAATCCAGATCCTTTATCCACTGTTTCACATATAGATCCAAACACAACCTCACTTACAAATCTAGATTCTTCCTCCACAAATTTCCATACAGCTCCTTTACCAGTTCGTAAATCATCTAGAAACCGAGGAGCTCTTGGTTATTTGCATAATTGTTTTTATAACTCTTTTACTACACACTCTACATCAAATTCCAGCAATTCCACAGGTTATGTTTCTATTCCAGTAGGTAATCAATATGACCTTACTAATTTTGTTTCTTATCATTTTTTATCTCCTAAACATAAACATTTTGCCTTAGCAATTACTGCTGATATTGAGCCTGAGTTCTACCATCAAGAAATCCAGCACTCTTGTTGGAGATGTGCTATGGTTGTTGAGATTGTAGCCCTGGAAACTAATAATACTTGGACTGCAACCTCCATACCCCCAGGAAAACAAGCCATTAGATGTAAATGGGTCTATAAAATCAAATATAGAACTAATGGCTCTATTGAACGTTATAAGATGCGATTGGTTGCCAAGGGTTATACCAACATGAAGGTTTAGATTATTCTCAAGCAGCCTATCGTATATGGATAAGCCTCGCCGACCTCATTTGCAAGCAGCCTATCGTATATTACAGTATGTAAAATCTACTCCTGGTCATGATGGTTTATTCTTTTCAACTAACAATCTTCTCCAGATTAAAGCTTTTACAGATTCTAATTGGGGTTCCTGTCATGGTATTGTACTTTTCTTAGAGATTCCTTGGTTTCTTGAAAATCCAAGAAACAACAAAAAGTTTCCTGTTCTTCAGCAGAGGATGAATACTGCTCGATGGCAACCACTACTTGTGAAGTTGTTTGGTTTCTCACTTTACTTTAAAATTTTCAGGTTCCTCATACAGACTGTGCTCATTTGTTTTGTGACAATACAACTGCTCTACACATTGCTGCAAATCCCCTTTTTTTATGAGCATACAAAACAAATTGAGCTTGATTGCCATTTTATACGATAAGCTTCTAGCTGGAGTTATAAAGACATTTCACTTTGCTTCTCAACATCAACTTGCTGATATTCTTACTAAGACTTTGGGTAGTCAGTGGTTTATTACTTTGATACGCAAGATGGTAGTATTAAATTTTATTCCATCTTGAGGGGAGTATTAAATTTTCTACTTGATGTATTTGGTCAATGCTTTGACTTAATTGGCTAGTTTTTAAATAGACTTAGCTTCAACTTGTATTTCGAATGTAACTAGTTGTAGATAACTTTTGCTGAGCTGTAAACGTTGTATATATATCCTTGTATTTTTTTGCTGAGGAAATTATCAGGAAGTATTTTTCAGCTATTTTCTTGATAGTTATCCAGCTTTGATTTTGAAAATCAAACTACAAACATAACAAATACGATTCGACTCTACAGTAGTACTTGAGATCATGACACGACGTTGTTGATAGATAACTATAAAACATATAAGCTGTAAGATTACTTGCTAGACTAATCTATTCAATTATATATACTTTTTTTTTTTTAAATTTCTTTCTTTTTCTGGTAAATATACCTTTCGTAGAGCATTCAAAAAATAAATATGATAATGACATGATGTGAAAGGAATACTGCAAATTAATGCATGGTACATTATGAAGGAATTATTGAAAGGAAAATCGCTCCATGCAAACTCTGTTTCATACCATGCGTGCACATGATGCATGACAGGTTGGAGGTTTACCGCGTTGAACTTCAATTGTGAATGAGGATATCACTTCTACTATCATTATTATTCCATACTATTAAACTACGTGTAGTATTGGGTAGTTGTGATATCTTGTAAAATCTTTGAAAATCTTGCCAGTTTTTTCGTAGGATTATAATGACAAAGTGTATAGAGTCATAAATTGTTATGTAGTCTCTCAAACTAGATATGGACAAGGTGGCTCTCCGATTGACCTTACTATCACTACAAGAAATTTTATTTTTAGGGACGAATTAAATTTTATCTCTAAAAGTAATTATTGAAGACATTTCGTCTCTAAAAATGCCTGAATTATTAAATTCGTTCGAACGGATAAATATCTATTCACATAAGATATTTTGTGACGAATAAAATCGTCTCAAAAAAGCAAAACCGTTATAAAGGAATAAAATAGATTCGAATAGAGAATTAATGTCTATTCGAACAGTATATAATCTATACGAATAATAATCTTGGTAGGAAATTAATTTATTTTTCCAAGGAAAAGTTAATAACTGTTTGAACTTAAATTTATTTGTTCAGAAATTTAAGTTTGAACGGACGAGATTTGGTGGAAAAATATGGCAGCAAGATTGTTTCACCGTTTGAACAAAACAAACATAGTTCGAACAAGTTAGACACAATATTTATTCATTCAAACGACTAATTTAGTTAGAAATTATATAAAAATTGTTTATCATCATTAATTTGTGCATATATCTTTTCCATTAAAGTAATAAAGATTTTTTCCATTAATCTGTTATCATTTTCAAAATATAAAAAAATATGCATATATTATATATTATGATTTGAGGTGAGTTAAAATATTTATAAATTCATAAATTAATTTTTTGTATTTAATTTCAAAACTTTATAGTGATTTCTTTTGTGTTAAATTTATATAAATATAACTTTAAAGATAATATCATTTTTTATATTATCATGAACTGTAAGTAAAATGAAAAAAATAAACAAGGTAGCAAACACGAAAAATAAAAACTATACATTAATTACATCCTTAATATATAATGTTCAATACAACACAAAAAAGTAAAATAATAACTAAAACGATCTATTTGCTAAGTAGATTAGCATCCTCTTGTAACATTTTAATGCGTCCATCCAGATCTCTAAATTTTTCCATGATGGGCTCAACGAACTCTATAAATAGAGCTCGTACATAATCCAAAGTAGCTCTAGGAGGTTGTCTCTCAACAGCGGTAGTAATACTAGAAGCTGGATCGGTCAGCGTGCCACTAGATTGTTTTGGTGTAGTCTTTCGCAAGTGCCCATTGCTCTTGCTGAATCTGATCTTGTTAAGGGGCCTATCTATGACGATACCCATTCAGTTGCAGGCACTGTAACCCCAAATAAGAGTATAAAGTTAGATATCATCAATGCAAATGGTAGACTACCTCCTCTGGAATAGAGTGACTCCAATCAAATGTAGAGGAAGAAATACAATGTTAGATCAATGGGGTCCCCTCGGGCTATCCACAACAAAAATCTAGCTCGATTGATCTCGAAATCAGTCTTGTGTATTTTCAAATAGATGTTATAGCTAACAATCAAATTAAGCATTCTGAAAAATACTATATGATCAGCCTGTCAGATCACCTTGCTCCCATCATATGGAGGAGCCGAAGGGTCTCGCACTAGCTGACGAACCTGATCGTCTGTGAGACAATCATCAGGTAAATCCTCATCTTTACTATCATCTGAACTGGCATCTAGCTCTACATTCAATGCTAGAGTTGAGGATGCAGAAGTACAAAGGTCGATGCTATGTACACTATAAGAAGTTCAGTACTACAATAGAGGTGCGCCAAAATATATTTCAAACAATGCTACCAAACGAATAAGAGAATGTTTGTGATATGTTTGAAAATCTTACTTATCAGGTAATTTCGCTGTTATCTTTTTTTAATAGTATATGATAAATGTATTAAATATATAGGCATAATATTCTTTTTTAGTAACGGAGTACTATGAATAAAGCAAATAGATCAAATTTAGTGATATACCATCATGCAGATTCTCGATCTTTTCATCGTTTGTCCAACAAAATGGTAAGTTATTATACTCATTGTTAAATATTAATATATAATACACTTTTCTGATTTAAGTTCTAATATAAATTTTCCTTTTGTAGAAAGAAGAAAGTTCTGTTGACTATGATCTGACTCAATTGTATGATAAAACACATAAAAATAGTGATGGTGTTTGGACCAGTCCCAAATCAGAGGCAAATTATGTAAGTTTAAATTTCTTTCATTCCATTGTCTAATAATATTTTTGTTACTTATACAAACTTTAATATTTTTATTTTTGTTTTTGTAGGACAATATGATGTCAAACTGTTGCGGATCCATCATCTGTCAACAATGCTCAAATCTTTTCTCAAGTTCTTGGATCACGTTTTGGATATTTGAAGGGCTTAGGACATTGCGTGAAGTCATCTTCAACATTATCATCCTCTTCTCGAACCAGATCAAATAACAACAAAACTAAGGAATTAGAGGGAGTAACATTTGAGATAAAACAATTTGAGATTCAAGGAAAAAATGTTGCTGACCCGATTACATCAAGCAGCAAATTTTGAGATGAGATTAGAAGAGAGGCTGCAATTGAATAACCAAAAAATGTTTGAACAGTTTTAGTCAATCGTGATGTTCCAAAATTCTATGCCACCAGTATAATCTTAAAATTTATTTTTTCTTTCATTATCTTTCTATTATGATGTTCTAAAACATTTGAACAATTGATGTTTGAATTAAAATTTGTGTAATATTAGTATGATATTTTTAATTAAATTATGTTCCGTATGATTAATACCGTTTGAATAGTAAATAACCAATTCGAACAGTAAATTACCATTTATAAATCCATTTGAACAAAGACAGACACATTCAAACAAAAACAAACCATTTCAAATAACAAATGAGAAATACAGTTTGTATGGCCGTTCGAACAATAAAATATTTCTTTGAACAACATTAATATGCAAACCTCCGTCCAAACAGACAGAATTTTCCAAAATAAAATGTCTGTTCGAACGGACTTAATTTATGTTCAAACAAATGTCATTTGAACAAAGTTTATTGGTTTGAATGCATATAATATGTTTGAACACTCCGTTCGTTCGAATATGATCAAATATGGTTATTAGTTTGAATCAAAATTTCAATTTGTTCGAATCGACGGGTCAGTTCGAAATGAGAAATATTCCATTTGAACAATGTTTTGAGACAAAATTGGTTCATCTAAAAATTAAAGTCTCGTTCGAATAGTTTCGACTGGTTCTGCCAAATTTAATCTCTAAAAGTGACTTTTTGAGACAAAAATTGAATTTCGTCTCAAAAAACCTTTTCAAACAATTTTTTCAAGACAAAAATCTTTTGCCTCCAAAACTATTTTGAGATGAAATTTAGGTTTTTTGAGACAATTTTTTGTCTCAAAAAATCCAATCTCTTGTAGTGTGTATTTAAATAACTCATTAAAAAAAAAAAAAAACTAAATGACTGGAAAAATAATGTCATGCATGCCAATTGGCAATTAACTTCATCCTAAACATTAATTTCTTTCCGAAATTAGATCAAGTTTGCATTAGTGTGCATGGTAGCTCGAATCTTTAGGTTTTTAGTAGGATTAATTAGTCATCTTCGTCATAATTATTAACTAATTTCACATCTGAATGCACTTTTTGTATACTATATATAGGACAACAATATCATATTGATATCCTTATTCTAAACCTCAGGAATTGTAGTGTCCTAGACCTTATAGCTAGTATATTGTTATTATTTCTATATTATCCATAATAAAGTTATTTGAAGAATTATGTCCATGAGTACCCGAGCAAGTGGGTCTTCCCTCTTCCTCCCCCTCAAAAATAAAAAATAAATCTAGCTGGACGCTCTACTCTTTGGTCAATTAGCTACACTTTTCAATTTTTCTTTGTTTTAAAACTATTTTTTCTAATTTTTTTTTAATCATTGCTAAAATTTACACATTTCTAGCCTTCATTGTCACTCACACCAACCTCACCACGACTTTCTTCTCATCCTCTTTTTGATAAATCTAATCCTAAACCCTTCCAGTGGGCGCATGAGCCCCACAACTCATGCTAGGCGTGGGTAGCGGGACCTTACACCCTGTTGCCTTGCTCTCATTGGCCCCAGCCCCGCATGGTAGGGAGAGCAACCCTGCATTTGGCCCCTCTAGTGGGGGCGGGGAGGGCCCAACTCCGCTCCACATTTTCCCCGCCCCACACTTATATTTTTATTGTATAAATATATATTTATACTATACATATTTATAAAAATTTATTATTTGTACTATATATAAATATAGTAATATGTATTAAGTAGAACTTTTACTTAATATTTTGTGTAAGTTATAGTGTAGTAAGGTAACCTTTTTATAGATTATCAAGACAATACAATAGTCCCACATTGTCAAGTGTGAGACTGGTATTGTGAAGACAATCTATAAAAAAACCACCCTACTACACTTCAACTTATACAAAATATACAATTTGGATAAAAAAAAATATTTTTATCACTTTTAGACCCATGAATAATTTTTAGACCTAGTGGACAGTAGTCTATTATTGAATTGGATGACTGGTGAGGCGGATTGGGAGTCTACCCCGCCCCCCGAGATGTGGGGCCGAGGGTGGGGGCAGGTCAAGGCCTACCCTGCACTGTATAGTGCGGGTAGCATCCCTAACCCATGTATGGGTCTCATGCGCACCACACTACTCTCCCAAACAACTCTAATGAAATCCAACCTTTTCAACCTCATGCCACCCCTCGTGTCTACTTACATTGTCCTCTTCCTTGTTGCTTTGTCCACTAGATCCCGATCTAGTGCTTGTGGCCACCACGCGTTGACACAGTTCCTCCTCCAAATCAAGCCCTTGACCCTGCATTCCCTTTCACACATCTGTCCATCTTGAGCAGCAATTATGTTAGGTATTTTTTGTTGGTACTTTTGTGTAAGTATTTGGAATCTCAATTTGTTGCAATTTGCAAGATGTTTAGGAGTAATGATACCCACACACAGGGCAAAACTACTAAGAGGCTTGGGGGACTCCCCTTTCTCCCAAAATTTTCAAAATTTAATGAAAATTAAGTTTTAAGATATGTTTTTATAGAGTAGACTATATAAAAATTAATATTTGAACCCTCAAAAATTATTATTTTTAATTGGGCCCTCCCAAACCAGATTTTCTGGTTCTATCCCTGCCCACACAACACATGTTGTAAAATAAGAGTATTTTAATAAAATGATGTTACTTTTATAAGTTAGTTTACAAAAATAACCTTCATTTTAAAATATTGTTGTGTAAAAAACTGTAAAAAATAATGTGTTTATCATTTTTCTTTTTGAATTAGTTTGTTGAGTCTGCACTGTATCTAATGAATTGAGGAGTTTGTTGGATCCCACCCCTTCTTATATATTTATTTTTATTTAATAATGAAACAATATTGCCTATGAGAAAATGGAATTCTATTTTTTACTCTACTTCCTATTTAAGTTAAAAGAATCTAATTCTTGATAATGTATAAATTGAAATTCAAAATCAGACAAGTGCCTTGTCTTTTATTCCTTAGTTTCTGTCATATTTAATAATTTCTTACAAATAGCATGACTTAATATAATATGTCAAATATAATTTATAATAAAAAATTTATAATGTGATAAATGATAAATCACATTAAACCATGCAGATTTCTAAATTTTATTGTATAAGACTTTTGTACAGAGCGAACATTTCTTTATAAATATTAAGAAGCTTATATACATAAACACATGCATATCTACAATCCTATATAAACAAGAGCAGGTTTGGGATATAATACGAGACATAAAATTTTCATTCGATCTGATTTTATATTATTCTCAAATATAATTCTAATACAAAATTTTTAAACTAATCATTACAACCTTTTCAAATTAATCATTACAATTTTTTTAAACTTTCAAATAAAAAATAAAAAACAATTTTAACTTTTTGAAATTTTAACCTATTCATAATTGCCCTAGAACAAAGTAACCGCGTGCATGTAATGGATTGCTTAATTCAAAGGGATTATAAAAATTTGGATCATGCTAGTCGGCTGCCGGTTCTTACTGTTGGGTGTAACCGATAGTTCATTTTAAAAAAAATATTTTTTAAGAAAATATACAAATTTATTAATAGTAACATTTTTAAATATTAAAAAAAAAATTAAAATGCACTCATGGTCAAATCCACGGGACAAACTAGCATTTGCCTAAAAGGTTAATGTTACTGTGAGGTTATAAAAGATTAGACACATCAATCTATGATAAAATTACTTATAATTCTCTTTCTAAACTTCATAATAGAAAATTAATCAATTAGGCATCGCACGGTTGATGTAAAAACCAATAAACAAAGAGAACAACTTTTCCATGTTAATATATATATCTTGAATTGAAATTAATAAGAGATTGAGGAAAATAAAAAAGTAAATTATTTCTGTCTATATACATCTAATGACAAGATCCGGTACCATTAAACGTCATATGTATTGTATCATACCCATAAAAAATAAAGAAAAATATGTTACAGAAATTGCACAATTTAATTGAAAAACCAAAATTCTCACACAAAACAAACCAAATCACAACATGGAATACTCACAAGTTCGGAAATACGATCAACATTTTCTATTCGAACAAGCTTGGGAACTGCAATCCATCTTCTCGTAGTACCGAATGGACAGCAGCGACAGCGAGAGCTGAACCTCATCTTTTCCCCAACTCCGACACGCCTTCTTCGACGGGAACGACGACGCTGAGAGAGAGCGCGACGACGAGGTTTTGAGGAGCGGCCAGAGGCAGAACGCGTGGAGCCGACGGAAACCTCCGAGAGCGAGGACCACCGAGCGGAGCTGGTCGCTGCCGCACCCAACGTTAGCACAGTGGCGCGTGCAGATCATCTCCCATAACCTCTCGTCGTTCGCCGTGTTCCGCCACTTCTTGCTAACGCACGCCGCCGTGGCTAGCGTGCCCGCGTCCACGTGCTTCAGTACCTCAAACAGTAAATCTTCGTTGAGGTTCACGAACCTATCCTCTTCGCGCTTCTCTTCTTGTTCGTCTGAGAGCTTTGTTCTCTTTCTCTTATCGTCTCCGGCCTCGACAAACTCGCTGGAGTGGAGTGCTCGCTTCATTTTCCGATCACAGACACGAGGAATATTGGACTTTGGAGTCCCTTGTCTTCGCTTCGAGTGCGTTCGTGTGTGGGGAAAGGAAACTATGAGAAACAGAGAAAGTATGTTTAAGCGGAATGACCGGTATGCCCTTCACTCCAAGGTAAGGTGTCTGGGTTGGTATTAGGAACATGTTTAATGCTAACATTTCTAATAACTAATATAATCTATTCGCAATCACGTCTCATGATGATTCATGGATAGCAAAAATCACACATCATGTCCGTATCAACGCCTAAAAGGAAAAGCAAACATTTGTAGTGAAAGTCCACGTTGAACTTGAGAAGTACTGCCGTTTTAAAAAATTTTATAAAGTTAAATTCATAAAATGATATAACTTTATATGATACGTTATATCTATTTTATAATAAAAATATTTTTATAATTTAACGTATCATATAAAATTATGTTAATTTATGAATTTATTTTTATGAAATTTTTTACGATTAAAATATTTTTCATGAAATTTGAAAAATGAATATAGGCTTTATTGATGAAGATAATGAAAAATATATATAAATTATTTAACCAAAATGGTTAAAAAAGTTTTAATAATCAATTAATTTATGGACTCTATTTGTTCTTTAAATTTTTTAAGATAATTGATTATATGAATATTACAATGTGGAATAGTTTTTTTCTCTCTTTTTATTATTATTATTATTTTGCTTATAAAGTGTAATATTTTAAGATTTTTGGAATAATTAATAATTTAAAATAATAACTTATTGTAACCGGAGAGGATTAAAACAAAATTAGCAAAAAAACAGAAGATACAAAAGTGTAGGGGGGGGTAGACATTGCGTTTTGTCGCCATTATGGACAAAAAAGCACGTAAAAAAATTCATAGTTAAAACTTTATTTGTACGCAAAGTAAAGCGACAGGGTATTTTCACTTTTTTGGCAAGTGGTGGAGGAAGAAGACACAGCAAAAAGATGCTTGCGGCCTAATGCCTCCTCTTGAGTTAACATGTAGCTTTGTGGGTGGCGTTTAGCCAAAATTCCAAAGATTCCAACCCCATCTATTCTCTTCTTCTTTTTTTCTTTTTTCTTTTTTCTTTTTTTTTTTGTAAAAAGTCATAACTTTATCATTTCAGTCATGCTAATTGATTGTCAAATTTTTTTTTTTTTAAATAAATTATTTGAAGAATTATTTTATGAAATTATTTAAAATACATTAGGTGAGTAAATTTGACTAATATTACAAAATCCGCTAATATAAAAAGATATTTACAAAATCCAAGACAAGAAGCAATGCTTTCTTTTTTAAAGCCCAACGTTTGTAACCTGTAGCAGCAACCTCGATTCTGACTTCGTCGGCCTTCTGACTTCTCTCAATGTTAATAGCACTGTGCTAGGCTTTATCTTGGACAGCCTAAAGCTCAATGGCAATTGAGCTGGTCATTATTTCAAAAGCGGGTTGATATTTCCCACAAGTCTAGTAAGAAACAATAATGGATCAGCCCATTTACAGCCCTTGCCTAACACCGCAAATTACTTTCAAAGTTTGAAGCAACTCTATTCTCGTTAGAGCAATGCTATGTATCATACTTTTATTATGCTTTTATTTATTATATAAAATGTGATATTTTTATAATTATTATTATTATTCTTGTTAAAAAAAAAATCAATAGATGATGAGCAATGTTTCCTCACCATGATGAGGCAGAAGTGAGATGTGTTTGTGGCATGTGAATTTTTCTTTTCATTAAGATTAGCCTAACTTTTCAATCTATTCTGATCCCCAAGATCATGCTCAAGGCTATGTTCCAATCATGGTCACAAAATCACTGAAGATTCACATCAAGAATGATATATATGGGAACTCACCAACGGCTCTTTTATATATAAGAAATCTTCAAACACAATGATTATATACAACCTATTTCAATCAACTTAGGACCTAAATTTTCCTTATACATATCTCACCCCAACGGTCAATACAACTTGTATTCTTCATGACAGAGTCTTGTATCCTTGTATATAAATCAACATGATGACTCTTGGCACTCTCACGGTGACTTAGTGATTTTCTTAAACACCTTGCATACACTATCTTTCTAGTACTAGAGCTAGTGTGAGAGTAAGAGAGTCTTCTCCCATGGCTTCTATCTCCCTCAATGTTGGTAACTTCGTTACCCTCCACCTTAGCAACACAAATTATCCACTATGGCACAAGTAAATTTTAGCCTTGGCTAAGTCAAGACCTAGTTAATCACCTTCTCGATGAGAAGTCGGCACCCCCTCAATTTGACAACTTTGTATGTGCCTCTGCTCTTGATAAACCAGCTTTGAATCCATAGTTCCTTCAATGGTGGAATTCGACTGATTGCTCTGTGGTTGGATCATCGGTATTATAACGACCTGACCCAATATTTCTAAGATCAGAATATAGATAATCTTATTAGGCCTAAATTAGATTTAATGGGCCAATTTTATCTTAGTTGATAAGCTATTATTTGTTGAGGTTTGTGTTATGTTGAGCCTAAATTAGACTATATATTATTTATTTATAAAATTTTAAAATATTATAAAAAATAATTATTTTAACATATATTAATATTGTGATTTTTATTAAACTTTATAAATAACATGGGTAATTTTAATTCAAGTTATCATTACTAGTACTATTATTAATTTTAATTATTAATAGGATAAATGTATTTAAGTATTTTAAGCTCCTCGGTATCTCTCTCGCTCTCTCTCCTTGAGTAAATCACATGTAATCGATCCATGGTACACACGTTCATTTTCTTCTTCTTGCTCTTAAGGTAGCTATATATATATATATGCACGTTCATATCCTTGCCACTTAACCTACTTTTACAAATGTCTGTCGTTTGCCTTCCCCTCTCGTTCTAGCTATGTTATACGAGAAAACAGTCCAATGGAAGTTGAAGTAAATCTCGTCGTGCAAAAGTCTCATGCCCATGTCTAGCACGTGGCAAAACTCCCACCACCAGCACAACCAGAGTAGTCGCCCAGCCACCGGAAGCAGCCAATGATAGTGTACTATTCTTTCTTCGTCATGTCTCTTGGTTACAAGCTTCAAAAGCCTATCGTCATCTTGGGTTGCACCACATGAACGAGCATTAGCCACTAACAGCTACTCACCCACACTAGAAACGACCACCATAAGTCACCATCACTCTGTCACGGCAAATGGAAATCTACGTCACCCATCAAGTTGAAGGATCACCGAAAGAGAGCCCACGTGCTTGAAACTAAGGTATCGATTCCCATCTCATCGGAAACCACCCAGGCAGCCACAGAATTTGGCGTCCGAGCACTCCCTGTCAGCCTCGCGCCGCTCTAGTAAGCCTACATCGATCTCCCTCCACTTTGTTTTCTTTGTCTCTCTCTCCCACTAACGTCACCAGAACCATCTTTCTCTAGGGCCCCACCACCACACATGGAAGCTTTTGCCACCGTCAACCAGTTCAGCCACCATCACTGCTCATCCCTACCGTTTCTCCCTCAGTATCGCACTGTCGACTGTGTAGCTCTTACACAATCAACGACTGTATGTAGCATTACTTTTTTTAAAATGGGTAGGGAACTTGATGAGTATTGACAGAATAAACTTTTTGAAGCAAGATTACACCCAATAGGGCAACTCGTATGCTTTGGACTTGTGCTTTGCTTAATTTTAATGGTGGATTTAATCTTATTTTGGATTTAATATTTTGAAGTAGGGTTGATTTTTACGAGGGCCTTGTGCTAGGTTGGGCTCGTTGTCGGGTTCAGCTTGTATATTAAGTTGGGCTTGGTTTACTTCTTGTTAAGCCTATAAACTTTATTTTACAGAAACTTTATATTTTCATACAGAAAATAATTAAAGAATTAAATTATAATTTTTAGTATTAATTTTACAATTAGATTTTAGTAGTAAATAGTAAATGTTTAATCTTTTAGTTTAAACACCTTAAGTCTATTGTATGAAATGAATCTTTGATGTTTATTGTAATAGATTTTGTTAAAATTGTGTTATTAAGGTTGTAAATTGAAAGAAAAGAAATATTTTAAGAATACTTAAATGATAGTAGTATTAATTAGATTTCTTGTAAAAAGAAAATATAATAATTATGTTAATTACAATAAAGTAAACCTATTTTAAGAATTGAGATTTTCACGACTTATTTTAACACAATTGAATATAGCCTAAGTATTCTACTAAGTTCTAATTTCAAAATGAAAGCATGTTATTAGTATTTAAATAATTTATGATATTATCATTCATTCATTTTCGTAGTAATAGAATATTTATTTGATTATTTCCTACAGTACGAACTTAATTAAGTGGGATCTTAGGACACGTTTTCTTAGACAGATTTAGTGACGTTTAATACTTTGTATAGGTGATGAGCTACGAAGTGAGATTCAGGAAACATCATAGTGAGGCAAGTAATTTGATCACAAATTAGGATCATCACATGTTAGCTTAGATAAATTATTATTAAAACCAATTCTTGAAAGCCAGTGTTTATGTACCACGTATGTCATGATATATGCAAACATGTCATCTAGCATATCACACGATCATATCATTCTACATCATGTTCAGATTCAGAAATTATAATTATGTAGTATTTATGTCATGCATCTCACGTCGCATAAGACACGTAAGCTATCTTAAATTCAAGTGCATGGTACCAATAAAGTTTTAGGGTGGATGTGCAAGCCACAGACTCAAGCATAGTCTACCGTAGTATGTCAGAATACTACTCAAAGGCTCCCCTTGTGGCTGCAGGACGTGGGGCTGACGCACAACCTCACACATAGGTTATGTGTGTTGGTTAGTCAGCTTATGCAATTAAATCAGATTAGTCAGTTAATTCAAATAAATCAAAACATATTATGCATAGCATAAGTATCAATATGATTAGTCACAATTTTAAGCTCTCAGCATAAAAACCTTACGTTTATTATGTTTACGTTGTGATGAGTTTCTTACTGAGTCTTCGACTCATTTTAGTTTTATTTCATACTTTTAATCATCTAGGCAAGGATGATGACCACGAGCAGGCGGGCCAAGCTTAGATGGAACATTTGGATTTAGTTCCAAAATTTAAATATTTATTTAGTTTAATTTATTAAATTATGAACTCTCTTGCCGTGATATATTTTATGACAAGCACGTGACATTTCTACCCCTAGGAAGGGGGTGTTATAGGTACCTTGATTGAAGAGCCACTCAGCCTAGTAGTTGGCCTTGATTCTGCTGCTCAAGTTTGGACTTCCCTTAAGGAAGCCTATGCCTAAGACTCACAGGAACATGGGTTTTACCTCACCCAACAACTCACTTATCTTTGGAAGGATCCCAATACTCCACTTATCACATACGCACCTTCAAGAGTATATGTGACAGTTTGGCTGCCATAGGGAGATCGGTGTAAGACAAATTGAAAGTATTCTACTTGCTAAACAGCCTTGGGGCTAAGTATGAGCCCTTTACCACAATGATGTTGACACTGCCCATGCCCACTTACACCGAGCTAATTCCTCTGCACAGGGCTTCAAAATTAGATATTCTCTACACGATTACACAAATCTACCATGAGCTCTCCTTTTGCGTTCTATGGCCAGAAAACAAGCTTCAACAGCAACAAGGACCGCCGCAACTCCTGTCGAGCTCCTCCCCGTTCGTTTACGTTCTCTTCCAAAGGTCGTGGCTTCATTCTTGCCAGCAACTAAGCTCATGACAACCCATGGTCGATGTAACCAGGGAGCCCACACCCACTCAACCTCTTAATCCCAACACGAGGCCACGTGAGTCCACCCATGTGGATACATGTCAAATTTGTGGCGAAAAAGACCACATGGCACTTAAGTGTTGGAATTAATTTAATCATGCTTATAAGCCAGATGATGTTTCGCAAGCGCTCGTTACTCTCACCATGGACAATTTTACTTATGATATGGAATGGACAACTACCATTAGTGCTTCGATCCACATGACAGATAACACATGTATACTTGAAAACCTTTGTAGATATCTCAGTAATGATGCTATACTTGTAGGTGATGGTAGTATGCATGCTATCATACACATTGGTGATACTTATGCTCAGTCAGGCATTTCTAAAATCAAATTAATCGATGTTCTCCTAGTTCCTGACTTGGCAAAAAACTTTTTATTTATTGGACAAGTCACAACTGATTATCCTTATAATTGTGAATTTTATGGTGTCGATTTTGTTGTTAAGGAACGAGAGACCAATAGTGTCCGATTGACCGTACTACGGAAGGGTAATCTCTATGTCCTTTGCCTCCATTGTGAAGCACACTTCTCTACTCGATTCCGGCTAGTTCTAAAAGAAGTGTGGCACCAGGGTTTGGAACATCCTTAGCCTTCTGTTGTCCATGTTCTGAAATCGAAAGGTCTTATCAACGTTATTGGTTTTAATAAGGGTTCTCCCATTTGTGAAAGTTGTTAGGGTGGTTTGGATTCACAAAGCACCTCAACTTATTTTATCTTCATCATTACAACTTTCTCAATTCTCATATAAAATATAATAAACAATTCAACTTTTTCAAATCTCAAAACAACTTTTTCAAAATTTCACATAGAATATAATAAACAATTTAACTTTTTAAAATTCAAAAACAATAATAATATTAAAAAATATTATTCTAAAATATTATTTTCTACTATTCACAAATTATCTCAATTCATCTATGAATCCAAAAGGCCTAAACTTCATTTTTTAACCTCATATAGTGTTTTTTTAGAAGAGCCGGCAGCCACCCACATAGCTGTCCCGTCTCAAATTTATTAATAAGCCCTCACTTATGGCGGAGAAATACCGTGGTAACATCATTACACTTGGGAGTTTACAAGATATAACGCTATAAATTAACCCAAAACCTAGTGTTAAAACAATAAAATCATAATAAAACTAGCAAATTTTTTTTTTTTCCTAACAAGCCTTAAACAAATAACAATCAAAACTCGAAAAATCTAAACAAGTTGGAATAAAAAAGCAAAAAAAAAAAAAAAACAACCTGACAGTCTGATTTTGTCCATAAGCACCTTATTGCCCGCCTAAAGGTGAATAACATGAAAACCAACTTTATCAACTTTCAGAATCCCTTTTAGCAAATGAGGCACTTCATTGTAATTATTCCCTGTACCATTTTTCTGATCTGAAGCCCAACGTACCAAGAAGTCTGCTCCTGCATTTATTTCTGTATAAATATGTCTTATCTTAACTTCCAAGGTAGAAAGAAGAGTTTTTATCTTTTTCCAATAATCTTCAAGATACCATATGCCACATCTCCCTTTTTCTAGCCAATGAACCACTAACAAAGAGTTTAATTCAATCTTCACTCTTTAAATAACAAAATCCTTACAATATTGAAGATGATAGAAAAGTGTGATGAGCTCAGCTTCATTATTAGAGCCATGCCCCAGTCCTTTAGCAAAAGCCCAAGTAAGATCCCCCTTATCATCTCTAATTAAACCACCTGCACCCATACGACCTGGATTTCTCAACGAACTCCTATCCACATTTAATTTAAACGAGCCCAAGATCGGTTTTACCCATTTCACAAGACAAGATCTCTGTCTCTTAACAAGTTTAATAGGAATAGAGAAAAAATCCAACACTTTTCATCACCATCATTCATTTTTTTACTAGAACGCAAGCGAAGTCCCACCCAGGCAATAACAGCTTTAATAGAACCCCACAGAGAACCCACAGAAATCATTTTACCTTCCATACGTGCTTTACATCTCCAAACTCAAAGAGACCAATTCACAATAATAGAATAAGAGCAAGCAATGTACCTTTTTGAGTCGAATGAGCATTGCCGAAACCATAATTCCAAAGTTGCTTTCCATGATCTAATCGGGTCATACGGCATCCCAAGCTGTAAAGAGACACGCCTCTAAATATCTACTACAACCATCTCGGTGGCAAGGACATGATCTTGATCTTCCACACACCTATGAGTACAACATTCACATCTTGAAGCCAAAGGAATGCTCAGAGAACTGATTCGACTATCAACAGTAAGGCTAAAATTAAAAGCCTTCCAAATGATAACCGAATATTTTTTAGGAAGTGCTAAATGCCAAATCCAAGAAGCCCATTCAAATTTTGGTGCACGAACATGAACACAATCCCAAGCCGACTTTGATGAAAATTCCCCATTCAGATTTGGCTTCCAAATGAACAAGTTTTCTCCATCTTTTTGTTCACCTAGGCAATTCAGAATTTCTTTCATTTTGGAATTCCCCCACCAATCTTTGTAGTAGATCCACATCCCAACCATTAGGAAGTCTACATTCCTTTAGTTTCGGAAGAGGACGATCAGACATCTCACAAGAATTTAAAAGGACACATGATTTCAGCCAAGAATCTAGCCAAAATGAGACATGTTCGTCTCGAACCTGCTACCAGGAATTGCCTAAAATCTTTGGAACCATACCCATAGTATGTTTCCAAAATAAAGTTCCTTTCTGATAGTCTACCAAAGTCACATGCTTATCTTTAACATACTTATTCTGAAAGAAATTAGCCCATAAAGAATCGCATGTCAGTAAATTCCAAGTGAGCTTCATAAATAAAGAATCTTGAACTTCCTCTAATTTTTAAAGACCCAAACCCCCTTCTTGAATTGGGGAGCAAACTTTATGCCAAGCAACCCACTTACGCTTTTGTTTTCCGTTCGAGGATCCCCAAAAAAAATTGCTCATGATCTGATTTAAGGTTGCCATGACTGCCTTAGGAGCATGCAGAACAGAGAACAAATGAATTGGTATACTAGCAATAGCATGTCTCAAGAAAAGAAGGCGAGCACCAGAAAATAAAAACCGGTTCTACCATCCTTCCAATTTTCATCAATTGTAATTCAATAATTCCTCAAAATGCGAAACTTTACTCCAGTCTACCATAAGAGGAACACCCAAATACTTAACTAGAAAAAAACCTTCAGAAAAATATGTCAACAGCAAAGAACTCGTTTTTCGAGCATCAGTGGCATGTTTAGAAAAGAAAATAGAGAATTTTTCTTTGCTCACCACCTGACCAGACCAATCTTCATATAGAACAAAAGTATCTTTGATTACTTGAAGAGAAGATCTTCCTCCATTTGCAAAAAGTATAATATCATCAGCATATAATAAGTGGGAAACAAGCTCAGGGATGAGAGAAAGGAACAATGTTACCAATAGCAAAATTATACTTTAACAATCTGGAGAGCACATCTTCAATGAGAATAAACAAGTATGGTGAAAGAGGATCACCCTGACGCAAGCCACATCCACTAGAGAAAAACCCTTTTGCCGAACCATTCATAACCACAGAGAACCAAGGAATCGAGATACAATTTCTGATCAAGTTACAAATAAGCATAGAAAAGCCAAAGGAAGCCATAACATGAATTAAAAAATCTCAGTCTATGCTATCATATACCTTAGTCATGTCAACTTTGTTGACGATGTTACCACCCCTAACTTTCCTATTAAGCATGTGTATCATTTCTTGGGCCAAAGAAATATTTTCAAAAATACTTCTCCTATGAAGAATACACATTGTTCCGGAGAAATAATTTTGTTTAAAATGAGAGACAATCTTCAAACCAAGATTTTAGAAAAAACCTTGTACACCATTGAGCAAAGGCTTATAGGGCAAAACTTATCAAAACCAGTAGGCTTCTGCATTTTAGGAAAAAGAACAGTATAAGAAGCTGAGTAAAATCTAGGTATTGGGGTTCAAGAAAAAAATCCCGAACAACTGCCACCACATCAGCTTCAATAATATCCCAGCACAATTTATAGAAACCAGAACCAAAACCATTTGAGCCCGGGCTACTATCAATAGGAATGTAAAACATAGCCTCTTTAACCTCTTGGATCGAAGGGAGCTGAAGGAGTTTAGCATTTTCCTTCTTAAGAATAGAATTTTGCACCAACATTGACAAATCTGGAAGATCTCTATGAGCTCTAGCATGTAGAAAATAACTGAAGTAATCCATAGCATCTGAATGAATAGCTTTCGCAGTAGCCAAACAAGTCCCATCTTGAAGCCTCATTTCGTGCACTATAGGCTTAGCTAAAGAAGCAAGAGTTTTAAAGAACTGAGCCGAAGCCTCTCCTTTTTCCATCCAACTAAGTTTCACATGTTGTGAAAGCCTAGTTTCTTCTCTTTGTGTCCAAATAGCAAGTTCTTCCTTGGCCACCAATAAAGCCACCTTCGTATCTTCTGAAAACCCGTCCTGGAATTGGCTTTCTAATTGTTTAATATGATTTTCTAAAGCTTGGATATTCGTTTTAGTGCACCAAAAAACTCGACGGTTCCAAATTTTCAATACCACTTTCAATTTTTTCAACTTAGTAGCAAGGCTAAAAATCGCCATAATACCAATCGGTTCATTACGAGTATTTTTTACCACATCCCTAAAATTAGTATGGGACACTTACATTTGCTGAAACCTAAAGAAGGACGGACCATAACGAGTTTCCGAGGCCTTTAAAACAAAAGACCATGGGGCATGATCCGAAGTTGATCTTGCCATATACTTGCAAAAAGTATATGGTAATAAACATGTAGCCATAACATTCATCAAGCATCTGTCTAATTTCAACCAACTTCTAGATAAACCCCTCTGACCATTACACTATAAGAATTTTCTCCCAATAGATTTCATGTCAATGAATCTACAATTATCAATAAACTCATTAAACTCATATATGACAATCCTCAATCTCGGTCTACCACCACGATGTTCCTCCTCCCCACAAATAATATTAAAATCACCCAGGCATAACCAAGGTGCATCTTGGACTACGTTGAGTTGTAACAATCTCCAAATATCTCTCATTTCTAACTGATTACATTTAGCATACACCACATAAGCAACAAATTGTCAATAATCCATACACACGGAAACAATCACATGCTGAGCACTGTAGCTAATGACCGATATCTGCAAGCCTTCTTTCCATAACAACCAAAGTTTACCACCAACACAAAGATTAGAAAAACAATGCTCAAAATCCAACAAATGCTTCAGACTCCCCATTCTATGATCATCTGCAAATGGTTCAGCTAACATTATAAAATTTAAATTTAATTTTCTAACCAACTTACATAACCTTTTCCGAGACGATCTGAGGCCTCGGATATTCCAAAACATAGGAGTGCAAATCATAAATTCATATGAATGGGTTTGCTAGGAACTCGAGTCGAACTTCTAAGCAATCTTCCCCATTTGGCAAGTTTTTTTCCATTTTGGGTATCAGTATCTGAGAGATAGTCTTTGTTTTTGCAAAAATGTTCCCCACAATCTTCCTTTCCTTTTATTCTCAAAAAATCTGAACACTCTTGTATGGGGTTTCTAGCATCCTAATCATCTTGTGAAGGCATTTCTAACACATTGTCCACCATCACATCGTCAATCAACTCCTCAATCACAACATTATCAAGACTCTTTGACATCAAGTGTTGGTCCCCTGCTGTGTTACCAACCTCAGAGATAGGCGATTCAAAACGAGGGATTGAGCTTCGGTATTGGCAATAGCCCCATGATCGCTATTCAACTTCTAACTACTATGCAATCTTGAAATATTTTCAGTTGTTTGGGCCTCTATTTCATGATTATCGTGCACCCCCAGTACAACATTCAATTCAGGAACTGTCACATTTTCCTTCCCAAATCCTTATGTATTAACAACATCATTTACCTCTCTAAAAAAACTGGGTCTAGCCTCACCTTCATTCTCCAATCTCACCAAGGACCCATTCGACCCTACCTCAATTGATTGTTCCTCTTTATGGTCTTGAGATTTTGGCTTCTAAACCTATAACTGCTTATCATCTCCTTTCAACTTTCGATCCATACCTTTCTTTGTCCCCTCCTTCCATTTACACAATTTTAAATTATGACCCTGCATTTTGCATCTACTACAAAAAGCGGGTAGAGTTTCATATTCAAGTTCAACAAACCAACTCAATTCATGATGAGGGATACCGATCCAGATTCCATGAATAGGGTCTTTTGCAGCATCAATTTCCAAACAAACTCTAGCCCCATTAGTTTTGGTAGCACATTTTGTAGCATTATCACGACGTAGAAATCGACCAACCAGAGCAGTAATATTTGTCAAGCAAGACTCATGGTAAAAGTTAGGAGGCAAACTTGGAAGGAAAATCCATACCGGCACCATCGAGGGTTCAGATCCCTCATCAAAATTTAGTTTCCAATGAAATCCACAGTATAACACTCCATTTATGTCAGTTGCTTCCCTTGAAAAAGCCTTCATGAAGTCAACTTCATTCGAAAATCTCACGAACACATTAAGGGCCTTGCGCATCGTTTAGACAACTGGTTGAGAATTGAACCCCCATCTACTTCGAATGCTCGAATCACATCAAGAAAATGTCGCTGCTTGAGGAATTTAAGAACCATGGAGAATTTGAAAGGAATAGCTGATCTCTCAATTTCCTCTTTGGAGAAAATCACACTCAACTCGCCATCTATCAATTTGGCCAGATGAAAAGGTATTCACCTTCGGTAAGGGTTGCAAAGACTACGCCACCATGTCAGTGAAGGTCTGCAGTAGCCCAGACGACCCCGATGGCCCAAGGAGACCCCCAGCGGCAGCCATGGGGCACACACAATCAAACCCTAGCAACATCTAATTGTAGAGAGAAAATGGTAAAATTGTCTTAATGATATTAGGCTTTTGATGCTGTGTATACTAGCAGTATGCAATAAATAACGCAGTGAAAAAATATAACCTCGTCTAGTGTTGCTCATGTAATTTTTGATAAAATCTACTGTGACTTGTGGGGGCCCACCCCTATTATTGAAAATGTTAAAAATGTTGAATTGTTTATTTTATTTTGTATTGAAATTTGGGAAAGTTGTAATGATTAGGTGAGAGAATATGAGATGAATTTGAAAAAGTTGAATTGTTTATTTTATTTTATATTGGAATTTGAAAAAGTGTAATGATGAAATTGAGATGAGATGAGAGTTTTCCGAAAACAAACGAGGTCTTAAACAACTTGGTAATCTACATCTATCTTCTTCCACTTAGGTGATTCTCTCTACCTTTGATATGCAGAGTTCTCCTTCCTCTTCCACGCTTACCACCCCTGATATGCCTGTTAATTGCACCCCAGAGATTCCGTTATCCATTGACATCGGCATCATCTTTATTCCTAGGCTCGCATCCGCCCCTACTTATCCTCTTGGTGAGTCAAGTCTTAATCTGCCAACAACTCCTTGTGCTTCTCCCTCGACTATGCCCACCCATGACTCACCTTTTCAATTCACCACACACACTAATTCTTCATGTCCTTTAATATCCTCTCAACACCCAATGGTTACTCGCTCAAAGACCGATATTCACAAACCTAACTTTAAGTATGCTCACATTCATGACATCACTCCCTTACCAAAAGAATCTAAAACCATTCAATCTACTCTCCCCCATTTCGGTTGGACCCAAGCTATGTATGATGAGTTACAAGCCTTGCACAACAATAATACTTGAATGCTTGCTCCTTGTGAGCCTAACATGTCTGTCATTAGCTGTAAATAGGCTTTTAAAACTAAACTCCATGTCGATGGCACCCTTTATTGTCTTAAAGCTTGCATTGTTTCTAAAGGCTTTCATTAGGTAGATGTTATTGATTATAATGAGACATTTTCTCTAGTTATCAAACAAAGTACGATTTAGATTGTCCTTAGCCTTGCTTTGCTTAATCGATGGTCTATTAGTCAACTTGATGTCAAGAATGCATTTATGCATGGTGACCTTTATGAGGTAGTCTACATGGAACAAGCCCCAGGTTTTGTCCAATGTACTTTCTCATCGCATGTATGTAAATTGAATAAAGCTCTTTATGGTTTAAAACAAGCACCCCATGTTTGGTTTGACAAATTTAGTAGTTTTTTTTACTTAGCTTTAGATTAATTGGTAGCACTACTGATTCTTCATTTTTTACGTCAGTCCGCTCATGGCACACTTATTATACTTCTATATGTCGATGACATTCTTCTAACCTGGTCTAATATCTTATATCTCAATAATTTTCTTTCTATCCTCAACACACAGTTTTTCATGAAAGATCTTGGTTCTTTGCACTATTTTCTTGGTATTCAAGTCACCCGCACCATGATGGCCTTGCTTTGCCTCAAACCAAATATGACATAGATATTTTAGAACGTGCCCACATGCAAGATAGTAAACCAATGGGAACCCCAATGATGCCTAAGACCAAAGGTCTCACTTTTGATACTTCTTTCCCCGATCCCTCCCACTATTGTAGCATAGTTGGTGCTCTTCAATACTTACTCTTACCTGGCATGATTTATCTTACGTTGTCAATTTTCTATCTTAATTCATTCATTCCTCAACTGAGGTTCATTATAAAATGGTTAAACTTATCCTAAGATACGTTTATGCCTTTTCAGATGCAGATTGATCAGATGGTTCCCTTCCATCATAGGTCATTGTGTATTTCTTGGAAGTAACTACATATTCTGGTTTGCCAAGAAGCAAGCTACTGTTTCAAGATCAAGTTCTGAAGCTAAATATCAAGCCATGGCCCAGGCTACTGCTGAACTCCTTTGGATTTCTTTTTTACTTCGTGAATCTCGGAGTTCAACTCTCGATTGCACCAATTCTTCTATGTGACAACCTTAGTGCTCTCTACATGACAATCAATTCGATTTTTCACGCTCCTAGTAAACACATCGAGATTGACTACCACTACGTACGAGAATGAGTAGCTCTTGGACTTTTTCAGACCTAACACATTCCAGCATCGCTTCAGCTTGCTGATCTCCTCACTAAACCCCTCGGCCACCTGCAACTCTATTCACTCCGGTGCAAACTTGGCCTTATTCCTTGGTAGGGGTGAAAAATCGACCCATTGGTTCGGTTTTTGCACAAAATCGAGACCGACTAACACTGCATTTTTGGGGTAGAAAATCGGCCGAAACCGAGCGTGTAAGGGGGTAAAACTGACTGGATCGATTGTTGGCCAGTTCACAGTCGGTTTAGCGGTTTGGGCCATTCATTTTGGGTCTTTTTAAAACCCAATTCAACATCTTTTTGGGCTCAATTTATTATTCAAGATCATCAACATTTTGGGATTTTTTTTGCTAAAATTTTAAATTTTAAATATTCAATTTCATTTTAATTTTAATGTTATGTATACTATTAGTAACTAATAACTACTAAATATATACTACTAATACTAGTTATACTTTATAGTCTTATTATGTTATATACTAATTACTAGATAACTAAAAATAAATAAATAAACTCAACTAGATGTTTAATACACTTTACAAACAAAACCAAATTATTTTAAGCAAGTAAGAAACAATTATTCTTGAATAAAATTTCACAAATCTTCATTCTCCAATATTTCGAATAGATTCTTAATGCAATCTTCCACTCTTAAGTCATCAATATTTGTGATGAACAATGCTCCTTACTCTATATAGAAAAATACCAAATAATCAATATTAATAAATTAGAATAATGAAAAAAAGATTAAATTAATTTCTAAAAGTAAATGAATATGGAAATTGAATGAGAAATACATTACTAGATTTTACCATAAAGCTCTCAACATTATCCATGGACTCTCGAATATCAATTGGCGTTGACGGATATCGCAACCAATTCTGAGTACAAATAAGTGTCTCAACAGTTCTCAGAGCCAACGAACTCTGAAAAGGATCAAGTACATGACCTCTTGTACTAAATGCTAACAATGATGCATCCGTGAAAACAAGTATGGCTAACATGTCTCATACAATCCTTGCAAGTATAGGATACTTAGACTCATTAACTTTCCACCAATTCAACAAGTCAAAAGATTGGCTGAATGCCTCACAACCATCTGATACATACTGGTCTATCTCTATTTTGGTAACTGTAGATCCAGAGGCAGTCGATGCTAGCAACCACTCATAAAAAAGTTGTAACTCATTGTTGTTTTCACCATCATTTGTGGGTTCAGATGCAGGAGGGGAAACATGTTCTCTGTTAGTCGAGGTAGAACCGAAAGTAGCATTATACTCCACATACATGTATGATAATAACTATCTCACACTTGACAACAATTCTTCAGCCCAACTCTCATCATGAGTTTTTTTTAGGTAGAAAGTAAGAAGTCCTAACTTACTACGTGGATCAAGAAAAATTGCAATTAACAACAATAAGTTCATCCTATCTAATAAATCCCAATACTTATCATATTTCACTCTCATGCTTATGACCATGTTAATCAAACAACTGTTCTCACTCTCACTTAGCCTACCCAACTCTTTTTGGAGCATACAAATATCCAAAAAATTAGTGTTTTTCGTGACATATAGAGATTCAGAAAATTGACAAATGGCATCATAAAATATCTTCAAAAAAGTCACAAAAATTCGTATTGTCTCCCACTCGTTAGCTCTAAGAGGTCTAATGTTTCCATCCTTAAAGAGAAAATTATAGTCCTCCCTCTCCATTTGCCTAAAAACTTTCTCAAATTTATTAGCCGCCTCCAACAATATCATGTAAGTTAAATTCAATCGGGTTTGCAGATCAAGAGACAACATTTTTTTACAACAATTTTTCTCTTTTTTCTGTACATCTCTTAAACTTATCTAATCTTGTAGGGGAGTAGCGCACATATCTAACCGTATTTTTTAACCATTGTAATGGTGTTATTACACTCCTTAAGACTCTCATTCACGACACAGAAAATGAGCACAACATCTTATGTGCATATATTTTCACCCAACATATTTTCCATCAAAAAATACCTTAAATATGAAATTGTAGTATCATTTGAGCTAGCATTATCAACAATAACAATAAATATCTTATCAATGTCCCAATGAAGGAGGCACGATTCAATATATTTCGCAATAGTATCCCCTTGATGATTATGAATTAAACAAAAATTAAATGATTTTATTTTACAATTTTCAATCACTATCAATGAAATGTGCAGTTAGGCACGTATAATTAAAATTTTGTACCGATGTCCACGTATTGGTAGTTAGTGAAATCCTCATTCCTCCATTTTTAAACAACTTTTTAAGCTTGACTTTTTTCAGATGCAAATAGTTTCATACAATTTCTTGCAACCGTGACTCGACATGACACTTTAAATCTAGGTTCAAGCAACCAAACCATCTTCTTAAATTCTTACCCTTCAACAATTTTAAATGACAATTCATCGGTGATTATTATCTCCGCAAGTGCTAACCTCACAACCTCTTTACTATATTTGTGGGTTACAAGATTCCTTAACAAACTATCACTCTTTCCAAACCCCTCCAAGGATGCCTCACCTACCAATGTTGTTTGGTATTTATCTAAAGATCTACGTTTATGAGGATTTTTAGGACATGAAAGTAGATGATTTTGCATGGTTGAATTTTCGTTCCTCTTTAAGTAGCAAACGTATATCTTGCCACAATAATTACACTTGGCATTAGGATCATCTACAACACAACCCTCAACTTTTGTAAAATAGTACCAAACAATTAACGGATTATTCTCCTTCCGTTTCTTAGGAAGTGGACAATTATTACTATTAAGGGCATTTGGGAGTTTCAGTGTTTGAGTCTCTCCCAAATTAATTGTTTGGGACTTCGATTCAACCCATTTTAGTCAACTTAGGATCTAATTTTTGATTGTACATACATCACCCCAACGATCAATACAACTTGTATTCTTCATGACAAAGTCTTGTATTCTTATATATAAATCAACATGATGACTCTCAACACTCTCACAATGAATAAGTAATTTTTGAAACACCTCGCATGTACTGTCTTTAAGATCAACATGTGATGATTAGTGAAACTCTCATCACTTGAGTCACGGTCCTTCCTCACGGCACTGTTGAATCACTAAGGCCAACTTTCATCTCTTCTCGACAGGTGGATCTTCATCTTATAATCAAGCTCCCTTCTATGGGATAGAGTACCTAGCTTTACAATTTCTCTTCATTTTTAATAAAATACCAAAGATTACCAAGGTAGAACAATTCCTAGACATGCCTAGGACCTTAGTCCAACTGTAGAGCACGTGTGTGGATATTTTTAAGCAAAAGTCAGTTCTCTCTTAATTCAAAAACTCCCGTCAGGGTAGTAAGCAAAAGCCTTCGACAGACAAAATTACAGCAAACTGAAAATACAAACTCATTAACATCTCAAGTAGGCTAAGAAAGCTGACATGAAACCCTTTCAGCTCATTCTTTTTCTTTCGAAATAAAAAAAGATCTGGAGTTTAATTGGTTTCTCTGCAGACATGAGTAACATGAACACAC
>QEOT01002940.1:175754-189622 GCA_003123785.1 Pterocarya stenoptera
CCTTCAATTTACCAATTTGGTCACACATGCGGCCTGTTGTAAAGTGGAAATTTGGACCAACGCAAACTTGAGAGGTGGAATTCCTCTGCAATCTCAGCTCCTCATTACTAATGGGAAGTGAAGTCAAATACCCACTTAAAAAGGGTCCCATTACCAAAAAGTCGCCCCGTCCCCAGTCCTCACACCTTGGCCACCCAAACCTTCTATTCCCCCTTACATGAAGGCCGTTAGCTTATGCATCTGGAGATTCCCAAAAAATCTCTTCTCCTCTTCTCCATCCTTTGGTTGAGAGAATATAAATGAAACTGAAAGAGACATCAAACATGGACTTCCTGAAAAACAGACCCAGACCATCACCAATGAGACAGTGTTTGATGCTGGTTCTGCTGGTCTTGATGTTTGCGGTGTTCACACAGCGGAGTCTGGTTCATGGTCGAGCCCTTGGAGCAGAGATGAAGAAGGGCCAGGATGATCATCCTGAGGCTGTTGCTGGCGGTGTAATCGTTGGAGATGCTTCGTTTTCTAGCACTGCCAACAGGATGGGTGGTCGGGCGACTCGGGTTTTTGTGAGGGACGGAGGCATTCCGTTGGCCTCTGGACCTAGCAGGAAAGGCCCTGGTCACTAACGATCTCGCTTACAATTTTCCTCTGTTTGTCTTCTTGTGTCATATTGTAAGTTATAAATAATGCATTTTCGAACTTCACACAAGGCATTTATCTTTCTTTCTTCTTCTTCTTTTTGCATTGATTCTATCAGACATTTGTGAGCTGATTATTTTTTATGAAACAGAAACATAATTGCAACTTGTCCAAAAAAATTCATGGAAGCTAATCGCTAACATGTCGCTTTGAAACTTGCCAAGTTATGTTGTTATGACTGTATAAGTTGGCACCATGTTGAAAATTACCCAAATTATAGGAAACTTTCAGACTTTTTGGTGCAGTCTACATACTTGAAAACCAAAGTTAACTGCTCCAAAATAGAAGGGCTAACTTCCATGCATTCATGGAGAGCGGCACCTTCTGAGGCTGGGTGGGATGGTTCATAGGTAGAAGCCAGTACATAGTAGGTCTGTAATGATAAGAAAGATAACAGAGATGATGAAAAAACATATTCTTTCCTTTACCTATGAACATATAACTGAGTGTGATATATGTACCTCTAAATGACTATATCTCAAAGCAATCATATCAGGTGAGAACAAGCAAATCCCACCCATACAACAAGCCCGACGATACTTCAGTTGAAAGTGCACGATGCAACAGATCCACAAGATTCGTAGCAGTTATAATATAATAGGTTTTGGCCTTGGTCCAATTCTAACTAAACCGGTTGAATAGGAGACATCAAAATCGAGAGAATGCTGAAAAGAAATAAATTATGTCAGCATTTATTGTTTATGAACAATATGCTGGATTTTGTAAATAATTATGCAGCAAGGAATGATAGCTAACCTTGGAAGCCAATGAATCGAGTCTATTAACCCTATTAATTTTTCTGATGAAGGCAATCTCACCTATTCTGAGGTCGATCAAAGATGAAATATAGTGACTCAAATTCGTTTTACTGGTAAAACCACCCATGTCAGGTTTTGTTTTGGCATGTCAGCATTCGCAAAATGCTTGTAGAAAAAGTTGAAGATAGGGCTTTCCAGTTCCCACTCCTTCCTTCCCAGTATAGTTTCATACCTTCTAGAAGCTATAACAGTAACAAACCTTTTCTCTTAACTGAAAGTAAACTATAACAAGCATAGCTGGAAATCAAAACAACAGGAAAACATTCCAAAGCAGTTGATGAGATTATCTGGCACCATCAATCCTAAGCTGAGAGAACACTCCACCATCTGTTGTATCCAAACCCTTGACCCCTTTGCTTCCCATGGACACATTATCATCTCCCCAATCTAGGATGCTTTTAGAAGGCAAATGCTGAATAGTAGGCAAAGGTAACACCAAAAGAGCATTTGTTCCAGTGTCCTCATGCGGCTCTCTATGCACCGCAGTTTGATGAAGCTGCAGTGCATATTCCGAGTCCCACAGCACATCAAGCATAGTAGGCCTGCTAGCTCCATCACCCTTCAAACACTTCTCAGCTGTTTCGCCAAACTTTCTCAATGAATTAGGGTTAATTTCTCCCACTAAAGAGGGATCAATAATCTTTTCAAGTTGTCCTTTGTTTTGCCAAAACACCCCCCATTCAGCTAGGTTCACCTCCTCCCTGTTGGGTGAGTTAATGATAGCTGGTCTAGCACAAAGAACTTCAAGAAGTACCACACCAAAGGAGTACACATCAGATTTGTCTGTGAATTGAAGAGATGTAAAATATTCGGGATCCATATAGCCAAAGCTACCTTTTATGCCAACATTGACAAGGTCGATCGAGAGGGCCTGATCTTGAAAGACCAAAATCAGCAACTTTAGCCACGTAATGTTCATTCAGCAAGATGTTTGCTGACTTGACATCATGGTGAATGATTCCCCCACTTGAACATGAGTGAAGGTAATGAAGGCCCTTAGCCGAACCAATACAAATTTCAAGCCGTTGCTTCCAAGATAACTTAGATCTCTTCGATGGCCCCTCAGAGTCAGAGTTGTCATTTGAATGATAGATATGATCTCTCAGACTCCCATTTTCCATGAATTCATACACCAATATCATCTCTGACTTTTCTTCACAATATCCGTACAAAGAAACAAGATGGCGATGACGAATTTTCGACAAGACCAATACTTCTGTTTCGAATTCTGGAAGTCCCTGGCCATGTTTTGGATCACTTCGTTTGACTGCCACCGTCATGCCACTCCGAAGATACCCTCTATAAACTTCCCCAAACCCACCCTCACCTATCAATAATTTGGTGTCAAAGTTATGAGTGGCATCTAGTATCTCAAGAAGAGGCATCTTCAACTTTAAGTTCAAATTACGAGCAGGGGAGGCACTTGCTGTTCCCTTACCAGGACTTCCTTTTCCATGAAAAAATGGCAATGAGCCCACTCCGTCACCATGATTTGCTTTATTGCATTTTAAACCCATCAAGAACAGCACTACCAAATTGAAGACAAACGCCAGACCACAAACGGTACCGACTATAACATGGAGGGTTTTCTTTTCCTTACTGCCAGAAGGTACCAAACTTGCTTCCTTCAAAAACTCCATTATCTCCAACCCATTCAGATAGGCTGTTCTATATATTGAATCCTGATTAGGTCCTACACTTATATTCATAGATCCCGAATCATCTGAATTAACCACCAAATCGTAATACAATGGAGCTGCCCTCCTTCCACTTATGTTAAACGTATCTATCATTTCACTGATCTTTCCGTCAAAGCAGAGATTGAGTAGATTTCATCAGAATTCTGGCTGACAATATCGCAAAAGTGCAGCCTAACCAGATGGGTGGCACTCCTACTCACTTCAAAACGCCAAGTTGGAGAATTTGATAATCCCCCGTTGTAATCCAAATTCAATTCTCTGCAGGTCTTGTAGATGAGATCTGAGGCACTATAATTATTTGCGCCATGAAGAAGATATATAAGCGTACCTTCATAAGGAACACAGGTTTTTGCAAACCCTATAAGGAGTAAATAATCTTCATCTGTTATCCAATTTCTCCAGTGTGTCATTAGTCTCTGGACCTCCAACATTGACCCTGTGAATCGTATGTAGAACCTGAGATTGGACACCATGGTACATCTCATTTTTCCCGGGATTACCTCGATGAAGATCATGACGAAATCCTGATCTGGAAGACGAAAGACTTCAATGGCACTTACGACAGCAAAAGATTTTCTCCGAGGGTTAAAGTGGATGTTGAACTTGCTTCGGTTGAATAATAAACTTAATTTAGTAAATAGAGTTTCTTTTGGTAGTTTCATGAACTTGAATGAAGGTTCATCTTGAAAGAAGTAATTCATATATTTGGAGATTCATGTATTTGGGGTATTTATATACTTGCGTATTCGTATACTAGGAAAGTTTATGTACTAGAGTAAATGCTAGATAAATCTACAAGCCTATAAATACCCATGCATAAATTGGCACAAAGCAAGCCACTTGATAAGTAATTTGGTTAGAGAAATTTCAGAAATAGTCTTTCATCTCTTCCCTCTAGAATAGAATATCAGTTTCTCTCCTTCAACAAATTGGTATCAGAGCTACAATTTTCCAGATCTTGAAAATGGTCAACTCGACGTTTCCGTTTCAATTTCCGCATCTGACAAAGGAGAATTATGAGAATTGGTGCATTCGAATGAGGGCTTTGCTTGGATCTCAAGATGCATGGGAGATCGTAGAGAAAGGCTATGAAGAGCCTAGAGATGAAGCTTCGTTGAGTCCTAATCAAAAGGAGGCTCTGCAAAGATTGTGGAAGAAGGACCAACAAGCTCTCACGCTCATCTATCAATGTTTGGATGAAGCAATATTCGAGAAAGTGGCCAATGCCACTACTTCCAAGCAAGCATGGGAGATCTTACAAAACTCCTATCAAGGAGTTGATAAAGTGAAGAAGGTGCGGCTCCAAACGCTACAAGGTGAGTTCGAAGTTCTTTGTATGCAAGAATCTGAGTCGATCGTGGATTATTTTTCAAAATTGTTGGCCATTGTGAATCAAATGAGGAGATATGGCGAAAAGTTGGGGGATGTCTAGGTGGTTGAGAAGATTCTTCGCTCGTTGCATTCAAAGTTCGATTATATTGTAGTGGCTATCGAAGAGTCGAAAGACTTGGAGACGATGACGGTTGATCAACTCATGGGATGCCTCCAAGCCCATGAAGAAAGACTTAAGAACAAGAATGAAGAAATTATTGAGCAGGTTCTCGCCACAAAGCTCTTTGTAAAAGAGAAGGAAGGAGAACATGATAAAAGTCAACAAGGAAGAGGACAAGGACAAGGAAGAGGCAGACAAAACAATCAAAACGCCAACCATGAAGAGAGACATTAATCCTCAAGAAGCCGTGGCAGAGGAAATTACTCAAGGCAGAATGAATGACAATATTACAAGTCCAAATTCAAATGCTACAATTGTCAAAAGTATGGCCAGTATGCTTTGGAGTGCTGGAGTTCTACTAGCAATGCTGAAGAAAAGACGAATCACGATGAAAATGAGGAAGCGGAACCCACTTTGCTACTAGCCTATAAAGGAGAGAAACTAGCAAATCGAATTTGTGGTATCTTGATAATGTTGCAATAATCATATTTGTGGAGACAAAAGCAAGTTCATGGAGCTTGACAAATCAGTGAGCTAGAATGTCACTTTTGGAGATTTTGCAAAAGTTCCCTTCAAAGGGAGAGGTACGATTCTAATTCGGTTAAAAAATGGGAGCCATCAATTTATATCAATGTTTATTATGTTACAAGTATGAAAACCAACATTAGTAGTTTGTGGCAACTCTTGGAAAAAGACTATGAGATTGAAATGAAAAATCGTAGTCTTTTTCTTAGAGATGAGAAGAAGAATTTGATTGCTAAAATGTCCATGACAAACAACAAGATGCTTTTGCTTGATATTCAAACTGATGTGGCTAAGTACCTCAAAGCTTGTCTAAAAGACACGTCTTGCCTTTAGCATTTGAGGCTTGGGCATGTGAATTAGGGGTTATCATCGGGCGGTCCAGACCGAAAAAATCGACCAGACCGGCCAATTCGGTCCAGACCGAGTTCATTCGGTTCGGTCCACGGTCCAAGGGTTTTTCGGACCGGACCGGACTGAATGTAAATAAATAAAAAATTATAAATTATATATAATTAATTATATAATTTTCATCTAACCTAACCCTATCACTAACTAATATATAATTATACTATATTATAATTAAGTATAGAGTATAGTTATACACTTGTACTTATATTAATATTACTAATATATAGCTATACTATATTACTAATAATCTAATACTTTATACTAATACTATTATATAGTTATATTAATCATGATTCATAATAACTAATAATTATAAGTCTATAACTATATAGATTTAGTATCAATATATTAATATATTCTTTAATATATTACTAATACTATTAAGTATTAAGAGTTATAGTATAAATGATAATATATTTATAATTTATAATAATATGTATAATTAAATATTTTATGCTTATTTATAATAGTATGTTAAGTATGTTTCTTTCTCAATTATGAATGTAATATGTATGGATAATTAAATTATTTATGCTTATTGGTTCATAGACAAAATGTTAAAAGTTGTATATGGCTCATTATGCATTAACATACTTTAAGTTAGTAATAAAGTAATAATTAACATCATAAATAATGTAATTTTCATTTAATTTATTATCATTGACCATATAAAATATTATTTTATTGAGTTTGTTACATAATTCACATTAATAAGTCACTTAGTTTAATTTAGTATTGCAAATAATTTTTTTTTATTAATTGATTTAAAAAAAGAAAAAAAAGGCATGACCGGACCAGACCGATAGCTACTGGTACGGTACGGTTCTTATGGGTGTTCGGTCCGGTCCGGTTCGAAAAAAATGATAGACCAAAAATATTCGGTCCATCGCTGAACCGAACCAGCCCGGCCTGTGTCTAATGTGAATCTTGGTGGATTGAAGTTGTTGGCTCAAAAGAAGATGGTGAAAGGCTTGCCGCCCATTGATCAATTCGATCAATTTTGCGAAGGGTGTCTTGTTGGCAAACAATTCCATAAGAGCTTTTCAAAAGAATCATTTACAAGAGAAAATGAGCCGCTCCAACTTATACATATCGACGTTAGTGGACCGACCAAGCCTTCTTCATTTGGTAAAAATCGATACTTCCTCCTCTTTATTGATGACTTTAGTAGAAAAACGTGGGTATATTTTTTGAAAAAAAAATCTGAAGTGTTTAGTGCTTTTAAAAAATTCAAAGCACTTGTTGAAAAGCAAAGTGGCTATGAGATTAAGGCTTTGAAAGCAAATAGAGAGGGTGAGTTTACATCTAATGAATTTAATGATTTTTGTGAAGCACATGGAATTCGTCTGGCTTTGACGATTCCAAGATCACCTCAACAAAACGGGGTGGTTGAAAGAAAGAACAAAACGATTCTCAATATGGGTCGAAGCATTTTAAAGACGAAGATGATGCCTAAAAAGTTTTGGGTGGAAGCGGTTGATTGTGCTATTTACTTATCAAACTATTGTCCCACAAGAAGTGTAGAGAACTCAACTCTCCAATAAGCATGGAGTGGAAGAAAGCCAAGTGTTTCCCATTTGAGAGTTTTTGAAAGTATTGGCTATGTGCATGTGCTTGATCAAGAAAGATCCGAACTTGATGATAAAAGCAAGAAGCACATCTTCATTGGCTATGATCAAAGATCCAAAGGCTACAAGCTTTATAATCCAAGTACTGAGAAGATGATCGTTAGTAGAGATGTGAAATTTGACGAAGAAGGTTCGTGGGATTGGAGTGATCAAGAAAATGAAAGGTATGATTTCTTTCCCTTTCCTGAAGATGAAGATCAAGGAAATGATGTACAAGAACTCATGACACCTCTTCAATCACCAACAATTCCTAGTGTTCCTTCATCATCTTCTTATGAAGGAAGTTCTATTGAAAGTAGACAATCCTGAATGAGAAGTTTCCAAGATCTTTATGAGGTAACGAAGAATTTAAGTAATGATCTAACTTTTCTTTGTCACTTTGCCGATTGTGAACCAATAGGTTTTGAAGAAGCGGTGCAAGAGAAAAGGTGGAGAATTGCCATGGATGAGGAGATCAATTCAATTAAGAAGAATAATATACTTGGGAATTGGCGACTTTACCAAAGGGACAAAAGCCCATTGCTGTGAAGTGGATTTTCAAAATAAAGATGAATGCCAAGGGAGAAGTAGAAAAATTCAAGGTGAGATTGGTGGCCAAGGGATATAGCCAATGTCCCGGTATTGATTATGGAGAAGTCTTTGCCCCCGTTGCATGATCAGAGACGATCCAGATGATTATTTCTCTTGCAGATCAAAAGAAGTGGATGATTTATCAAATGAATGTCAAGTGGAGGATTTCACTTGTCAATTATTTCTCTTATGTTTGTCATGCAATTTGATTGAGAAGATTATTGAAGGAGCTATTCATGCCACAAGACGAAGCCACAGAGATTTTTGTTGATAACAAGTCGGCACTTGCATTGGCAAAAGTCCGGTCTTTCATGATAGAAGTACGCATATTGATACAAGATTTCATTTTCTTTGAGAATGCATTGTCAATAATGAAGTACAAGTCAAAGTTGTGAAGACCCATGATCAAGTTGCAGATATTTTTACGAAGCCTCTCAAGTATGATACTTTTAACAAGTTGCGGATGTTGCTCATAGTTACCGAGAGTTGAGTTTAAAGGCAGGTGTTAAATAATAAACTTAATTTAGTAAATGTTAGATGAAGAGTTGTGTCTTTTGGAAGATTCATGAACTAGAGTGAAGGTTCATCTTGAAAGAAGTGATTCATGTATTTGGGGTATTCATGTACTTAGGTGTTCGTGTAGTAGGCAAATTCATGTATTAGAGTAAATGTTAGGTGAATCTACAAGCTTATAAATACCCATGTATGCATTGGCACAAAGTAAGCCACTTGAGAAGTAATTCAGTTAGAGAAATTTTAGAAATAGTTTCTCATCTCTTTCCTCTAGAATAGAATATATATTTTTCTCCTCCAACACTGTTAAGTCTTCTATGTGTAGATTTCTATTATATGATGGAAGAAATATAATGCCGATTGTGATTTAACATCTTCTAGCTAAATAAAATAGAAGTGTTATAGCTACAAAGAGATCCCATAAAAATAAATCCATAAACTAATTTGACTTGATGTGGTACATTAGAATTACGTTACAATAAAAATAATTTTACAATCGTACCACATGATCAAGACATATTAGTTTGTGAGCTTATTTTTGTAAAATCATTTTGTGCCTAAAACATTTCTCTAAATAAAATCAGAAGCAATGGCTAAAGTCCCATGAGATAAATATTCCTCTGGGTCTTTGGATGCTTGCAAGCCATAACATCAAACCACATAATTAAATCTCTATCTTATTTATATTATATTATTTCTGATCATGTTTATGGTTAAGCGGTTATTAATCCTTCATTTTTGTTATCTTTAAGTCATATGACCAATTCATGTTATCTCTATGCCAAGCAGGGTGTGCATCCCCTCACTACAACAATTTTGAGTTTTTGGGACGTTTTTCTTTGGAATGAAATGAAAATCGGCCCAAAATGTAAGTTTTAAGGAAGAAATTTTGATTTCGTCCCAAAAACATTATGATACATGCTTCCAGTTCGAACTGTATAATTAGGGATGATAAATTTTGTCCGTAGTGAAATAATCATTCACGCTTTGTGAAAAAATTGGCAGTTATTAATATTATTAATATTATATTATTTCTGATCATGCTTATGGTTAGGCGGTTATTAATCCTTCATTTTTTTTTTGTTTTTCTATATGTCATATGACCAATTTGTTTTGTAAAGGGATTTTCCCCCCAAGGCTCACGAGGCCCAGTCAAGCCCGGCTCAGGGCGAAAAGTCATAAATCAGGCCCACTATGAGAATCCCTATACATGACCTATTCGAGGGATGGTGCAGCAAGAGATGAGATTCATCGATCTGAGGTCCTTCAGATAATGTCCAGTCATCGACTGCCCACCCATAGAGCAGGCGTGACATACGGAGGACCGTTTGATCTACCGACAGAGAAAGCATGAATGGACCAGGAGAAATGCAGACCAAAAGGAGAAAGTTGAAGAACCACGTCGCACTAATGGCTCCGCCACCTACATTAATGACGCCGTCGCAGAGCCACGCCACATTAATGGGATTGTCGCAAAGCCACGCCACATTTAAAGGTTCTGAAAAAATGAACAGTACAATGAACCCAGACCTCATGATAACATGCATGATCTGCTGACTGCTCTCCGAACTTGTAGTATAAATAGCTAATCTCAGATACGAGGAAACTCTTTCTCTGATCCCTAGACTTTTTTACTTATTTACTACACTCCAAGAGTATTTACTAACTTTAGTATCAGAGGTTTCCTAGCCCCAAGGCCACCCGCTGAAAGCCGCATTACATTCTTCTCTGTGCAGGGCCTGTTATGGAAGACCTGAGTTGTTAGAGCTTGGCCCAAGGATGTGCAAAACGAGACGTTAACAATGACACCATTTATGAGATCGTAATAGATCTTGCGTGTCCTTATCATGCCTGCAACAACCCATTCCTAACAACTCAGGAGAAATATGGGAGATGTCATGGAAGTGAGGCTAAAAGCCATTGAGGAATGAGTGACAAAACTGACTGGTGAGGTGGAAACACTCCACAAGAAGAACGTGAAACTCAAGGAACCCCAACGTCATCAAGGGGGCGGGGAGGCTAATGACACTGAGCAAGTGGAGTCCCAAAACACGCAAGCGGGACCCAAGAAGGAAGATGAGCAAAAACACATGCAGGACGAGCTTTGCAGCCTTAAGGGGAAGTACGAAGAAATAGTGCAAAAAGTGGGTACGTCGTCAAGGGTGGACCAATTACTCACAAGCACAGGAGTATCTTATACTGAAGAGGTAATGTCATTCCCTTTGCCACCGAACTTCAGAATTGCCGCTGCATACATTCGCCTTTAGGCGCAATCTCTGTGGGTAAGAAGAAACTCGCGACCAGTAAGATCCACGTCTTCCGGGTATGATTCCAACAAAGCTCGCCACTAGGTAATAATGCAACAAATCAATAACCGCCAGGTGTTTGGGTGCAATTGAGAAGGGGCAAAACCAAGGAGGTCCAGAAGGTCGTGGATGGGGCGAGGAAATGGCAATCTCAAGCCACACGAGAACATAGAAGGATATAGGGCTACCTTATTGGAGTAGCCCTCTACATCAATGGTGCCCTCGTTAGGGCCAGAAACTTCAAAGGCAATGGATTTTGGTACTCGATAGGTGAAGGCTAACGAAGCCAATGTGGATTTATTAGTAGACGAGCGCCATCCACTATCCAAAAACACTGGTCTAAAGTCGGTAGGGACGTTGGGTTGAACAGAGTTTTGGAAGCCATCACTATTAGAACGTGAAGTAATAGAAGAGACTGGTTGAAAAGAAGAAAAATCGAAAGGAAAAGAATGGCGGGACAATCGCAAAGTAATGGGAGCAAGTTAGGGCCCGCGTTTTATAAACAAAGGTGATGGTTAGACTTCTATAAGTCATCATAACTAAGGTACTTGCCGCTTCGGTTTCAGGGAATATTCTTCACGAAGGGACATCAGCACGAAAAGTCGCTTAACATCCCTTCATTAATGAGTTTGAAAAGATGTGATGAAAAGATGAGCCCATCATGAAGAGACGTCGTCAAGAGTAACAATCCACATGAACTTCTTGTATGGCAGAAAACCTAAATACAGTACTCGGCCTTAGGAGGAAAGTGGAATCAAATCATGATAAAATTCTCATCATACTCGTCCGGTGAGAATTAGTGGGGCAACTGTAAGGAAATTTTGCCTCCAAGACTCAGGAAGCCCAGTCAAGCTCGGCCCAAGACGAAAAGTCACAAATCAAGCCCATTATGAGAATCTCTTGTACTTGACCTATTGGAGGGATGGTGCAGCTGGGGATGGAACTCGTCGATCTAAGATCCCTCGAATAGTGTCCAGTCATCGAGTGCCAGCCCACACAGCAGGCGTGACATACGGAGAATCGTTTGATCTACTGACAAAGGAAGCATGAACGGACTAGGAGAAAGGCTGACCAAGAGGATAAGGTTGGAGAACCATGCCGCATTAATGGCTCCGCCACCTGGATGTCACGCCACATTAATGACGATGTCACATAGCTACACCACATTAATGGGGTCATCACAGAACTACGCCACATTTAAAGGTTTTGACAAAATGAATAGTACAAGAAACCGAACCTCATTTATAGTAATAGGCATGATCTGCTCTCCAAACTTGTAGTATAAATAGCTGATTCCAAGTATGAGGAAACTCTCTTTCTGATCCCTAGACTTCCTTACTTATTTACTACACTCCAAGAGCATTTACTAACTTTGGTATCGTTTCTCGGCTCCAAGGCCGCTCCCTCAAAGCCGCATTACATTCTTCTTTGTGCATGTCTTGTTGTAGAAGACCTGAATTGTTAGAACTTGACCTAAGAGTATGCAAAACACAACTTTAACACATGTTAACCACCGGTATAAAGAATATATTAACAATTTGGTCTCATTTGTGCGATTCAAACCCCCAACCATAAGTACTGTTCTGTCGTAGTCAACACGTACAAGATTGATTTCGATCGAATTCTTGACCTACATTAACACCATGTGCTGTTTTAAGATAATTTATACTTTAATATATTTGGCTTATTATATATGTCACATGGCTTATTATATATATATATATTTATATGTATAACTTGCATAACAAAGTTCTGACTTAGCTTATTATTCAAAGTCAGATTATCTCCCGTTGCCAACAGGTACTAAATTTGCTTATAAATTAGCTTACTCTTACGGTAGATCTCAGCCGTCTCCCCATCTCCAAGGACCAAAACAGCTTCGTTAGCCGGCCGCGCGCGTTGTCGTTCACGTCAAAGACCAACAGTTCTGACCTGGCAAATATATGGGCCCCGCATGTCGGGCTACAAATATCCACCCTACATCTCTTGGACCCCACATGCATGTTGCATTTAAATAAATCTTTTTATATCATAAGATAGGTTGCAAATATACGTATCACCATATTTATATGATTAGTACTTGTAGAAATTTAAAAACTCGAATATTCTATATCCACGAGGTTCTTTCTGGCAAGCTGAATATATATATATATACACACGCACGCACACACACTATATATAGTATATATATAACTTCAAAGTTTTTTATTAAAAAAAGTTGAGTAGGTAACGATGGAATATCAGTGAACCTCAATATTCATCTACGAGTCGCTGCTAAATTAATTTGGCTTATCGATTTTATATGCAGGGCAGGATTGAATATGGACTTTGAAAACTCCCGAGAGAGACTTGCTCATGGGGTTGATGATCTGTTATATTTATGTATGCATGCATGCATGCGTGTCTAATTCAAAGGGCTTGGTCAGTTTGGTGTTGGATTGTTTCAGGACAAGATCAGGCTGGACAAATCGATGTTTGCTGGAATTTTCACAGAGAGCGAAAACCTAATTTGTTGACAATTTTCATGAGTACTTTGAAGCTTACTTGCTTAAGAAAATAGCTACAAAGTATGCTTCGGCCGGCCGGGTCGTGTTCATTAGTCAATGACATGTATGCTTGAGCACCGATCACGGAGCCAGAGAGGCGTTGCTGGGTACGTAGTAGTTGGGCTAGCTATAAATTTTGGTTAAAAAATGAGTAATGTCGATGCATATATAACCCATGAAGAAACATAGTATGTCTTTTTATTATTAACTCCAATTCCTTTCTAGAGAGCTGGTCTTAATTATTAATTTATAATGCAGAAGAAAATTAATAATAATTTCTCATGCAACTACTGGTTTACATTTCTTATTTTGACATGGTTTGATTGCTAATTGTGCCATATATGTGTACGTACATGTGGTGAATTAATTAGCACATATGGCTTAATTATTTTCGTAATTGCTAATTTACCTAGCAGGCTAATTACTGTACTAATTGATAGATTCAAGAATCCGCCTCAGATGATGCTGAATTGATAGCGTTGGATTACCTTGATCAAAAGGCAAATCAATGCAAATATGACAAGAAACAATGAAAATTTCTTGAATTGAGACAATATTCAATATTGCGCACATGATATCAATATTTTGACCATAATTTTGAATACGGGTATCAGAATTGCATATATGATCTTAATTCGGAAAAATTTCTCAGTCCGTATGTTG
>QEOT01002941.1:4193-70439 GCA_003123785.1 Pterocarya stenoptera
AATTTAGTATAAGTATAATTGTATAAGTACTATAGTCTATAGTCTATACTTATTACTTATAAGTTTATAACTATACTAAATCATTATAACTTATACTAATATATAATATAGTTATAAATTTATTAACTTATAATAAATCACTATAATATAGTATAACTAAACTAATATAATAACTAATATAATAACTAATATAACCATTAGTATAACTATATAATAGTATTAATAGTCTATACTTAATTATAATATAGTATAATTATATATATAATTAATTATATATAAAAAAATATAAAAATAATTTATATTCGGTCCGGTCCGGTCCGAAAAACCGCCGGACCGTGGACCGGACCGAATATGGTCGGTCCAAAAAAAAAGGACCGGACCGGACCAGACCAATACCGGTCCGGTCCAAAATGGCCGGTCCGGTCCGGTTTTCTCGGTCCAGACCGACCGATGATCACCCCTAGTTGTTAATAACAAAAAATATATTAATTACATTTTATGGCCTAATAAATTCTCAATACATTCCTTTAAATCTTTGATCAATACATAATAGTATTCGTATTCTACTAATCCACTTTAAGTCTATATATAAACATAAAACAAATATATAAATCATTACATTATTAGTAGTTATACTAATGCCATATCACTAGATGATACTATAGTGATATAATACTTGTAACAACCCGCTCATTTTTTCCACTTTGATATAAGGGTCTACTGTAGAGGAAGAGTATGAAAATTCAAGTAGGAAATCTGTGTTTCAACCAGTAACGAAATCCAACAGAATTGGACAAAAACCACTCTAATCTTTATTTCCCAAAAAAAAAAAAAAAAAAAAAGTTGCTTTCGCATTACAATACTGGGCCCTTTTGTAAGGGAGACTAAGACAGCTAAGGAAACTTTTTCAAATGGAAACTTGTTGACAAAATAACAAACTAAGGAAACTTTCTGTCAATTGGAAATAAAATCTGCAGGATGAAGAATCAAGCATTATTGGAAAATTGCTACAATCTATCCGCAATTCATCGCTAAATTATCTGGTTCGTTCCTGGTGTCTTGCGTGTTGCATCAGATTCTCTCCCACTTAGAGTAAAGCTTGACCTCGAGCTATGGTCGGTGTAGAATGGTTCGTCTGGTGGATGGTACTCAAAGATGTACGCCACGTTGAAAGTGCAGGAAATTGACATATTGTTGGGGAGGTCGATGACCTAGGCATTATCATTTATTTTCTTAACAATCTGAAATGGTCCATACTTTTTATTATGTAACTTCTTGTAAGTCCCTGCAAGAAAACGTTGCTTGCGAAAATGAACCATCACCAAGTCCCCCTCTTGAAAAACTTTGACTCGCCTGTGCTTGTCTGCTGCTTCCTTCTAATGTGAATTTGCCTTCACCAGATTGAGACGAACATCTGAATGGACCTGTCGAATTCTTTCTACCATGTTCTCTGTTGCCACACCTAGTCTAGGGAGTTTAGGAAGTTGTATTAAATCCAATGTGTGCTTCGGGGGTTGGGTGTAAACAATTTCAAATGGAGTCTTCCTAGTCGACCGATTAACCATGTTATTGAAAGCGAATTCCACTTGTGGTAGGCATACATCCCATTGTTTTGGTTTATTTCCTAAGAAGGTATCGGAGCATGTTGCCTAGTGTACGATTGGCTATTTCTGTTGATCATCTGTTTGTGGATGGCAAGTGCTGTTGTACTTAAGGTTTGTATCAAACTTCTTCCAAAGAGTGATTCAAAAATGGCTGAGAAACTTGATGTCTCGATCAGAGGTGATCGACGTTGGAATTCCATGAAGTCGCACAACCTCCTTAAAAAAAGTTGGGCAACGTTGAAAGCATCAACCATCTTTCGGCAAGGAATAAAATGGGTCATTTTTTAGAATCGGTCGACAACTATAAAGATGGAATCTAGCCCCCATTGAGTTTGCGGAAGACCGAGTACAAAATCCATACTTGCATCCTCCCAAATATTCTCAGGCACAAGTAGTGGGGTGTATAGTCCGGTGTTTTGGGACTGCCCCTTTCCTACTTGACAGATTGGACATTTTTAGACAAACTTCCCCACGTCAAGCCTCAGTTGGGGCCAGTAATAGCATTCAACCACTAAGTTTATGGCCTTGTCTCTCCCCACATGACCCCCTAAGCCACCCCCATGCAGTTCACGTACCAGGTGCTCACGTAATGACGTCTGCGGAATGCACAGTTGGTTGCCCCGAAACAGATATTCATCTTGGATGTGGAAGCTAGGCTCTGGTTGCTTTAGTTGACATTTCCTCCATGCCTTTGCAAAGTCTTCATCATCCACATACAGGTCCTTGGGTTGCTCAAAACTAGTGATCTCTATCTGTAAAGTGACCGAAAGCTCTCCCCGTCAGTTGAGCGAATCAGCAACTTTATTGTGTTGCCTAGACTTCTACTTGAGAACCATGGTGAATTTTTGTATGAATGTAACCCACCTTGCATGCATTCGGTTCACATGGTTTTGAGTGTTGATAAATTTCATAGCATGGTGTTTATTGTATAGCACAAATTCATGCTAGATGAGATAGTGCTCCCAATGTTTCAAGGCTCTTATGACAGCATAGAATTCTAGCTCATAGAGAGTCCACTTGCGTCTTCCTCGTTCAATTTTTAACTGAAAAATTGGATTGGCCGCCCTTCTTGTGAGAGAATAGCTCCAATACCAACTGCCGAAGTGTTGCACTCTACCTCAAATAGCTTCTCAAAATTGGGCAACGCAAGAATGGGTGCTGAGGATAATTTTTCTTTAATGACGGCGAATCTCACATCTTGGCCCTCACCCCACTAAAAACTCCCATTCTTCATACATTCTGTGATGGGTGTAGCAAGCGAGCTGAAATTTTGGATAAAGCACCGATAGAAGGTTACTAGTCCATGAAAGCTACGGACTTGAGTAATAGTGGAGGGGCAGGGCTAGTCCCTGATGACTCAGACCTTCTCTTTGTCCAGGTGAATCCCTTAAGCACCAATGATAAAACCGAGAAATAGTAACCTGCTAGTGAGAGAATTACATTTTTTTTAAAATTGATGTACAGTTTATTTTCTCTTAAAACTGAAAGTACCTCCCTAAAATGCTCCAAGTGTTAACTGTATAGGAGGATGTTGTCAAAATAAGCAAAAATGAACCTGCAAATGAAAGGCTTGCGAGTTTGGCGCATGACTCTCATGAAGGTGCTAGGCGCATTTGACAAACCAAATGGCATCACCAGCCATTCATAGAGTCCCTCTTTTGTTTTAAAAGTTTTTTTCCACTCATCGCCAGGCCGAATCCTTATTTGGTGGTAGTCACTTCTCAAGTTGAGTTTTGAAAAAATTCTCGACTCTATAAGCATGTCTAACATGTCATTCAGCTTTGGTATAGGGAACCTATACTTTACCGTGATCTTATTGATGCAGTTGTCCACGCACATCCTCCAATTGCCATCCTTTTTTGGAGTTAGTAAGGCTGGTACACAAGGACTCATGCTTTCTCAAATTAGTCCCTTGCGGATGAGGTCTTCAACTTGATCTTGTAAGATCCTATGCTCGTTGGGACTCATTCGGTAATGTGGCAAATTGGGGAGGCTTGTGCCTAGTACCAAATCAATGCAGTGCTGAATGTTAGTCATCGGAGGTAGTCCAGCTGGTAACTCCTACGGAACAATCTTTGAAAATTCATTAAGTAGTTGTTGTATAGGTAGAGGTACCTCAGAAACTTCCTCCTCCGCTCTTCCTTTCACAACCAGCGTCCCTATTTGTCGGCACTTTTTTGCGTCACTTAAGAATTGGCCTTCAGGCACGGTGAGGAAGTTAGTGTTTTTCTCAAGCATTGTAGAGTCATGGTTCCGTTCTCCTATAGGCAGCAACACTTCCTTCCGTTCATGCCACCAAAATGTGTAGGTGTTGTCGCGCCCCTTGTATGTGGCATCCACATCTTACTACCATGGCCTCCTGAGTAACATGTGACAAGCATCCATTTCCACAACATCGCAATCTACCTCATCGTTATAGAATTTACCAATTAAAAATGGAATACGACAGGTGGTAGATACCTTTGTTTCGGCTCCCTTATTAATCCAGCTGATTTTATGAGGTCGAGGATGCTTCGTTGTTTTCAGTCGCAAAGTGGAAACCAGTGCCCTTGATACTATATTCTCGCAGATCCCACTATCAATGATCAAATCTCAAACTTTGTGATTGATGGTGCAACGAGTTTTGAAAATAACATGCCTCTGGGTATAATCTTCATGCTTCGGTGCCAAGAGTAATCGTTGGATAACATAGTTCACCAAGTCACCTTTATCCCCTTCAACGAGTTCTCCTTCCTCTTATGATTCATCATCATCATTCTCCCTAGCAGAGTCATCACCTTCCACCATGTTGACAGATTTTCGTGCGGGGCACTCGTTGGAGCGATGTCCTGGTTGGTTGCAGCGGAAACACTTCCCAGCTATTGGCTTGTTGTAAGGATTTTGACTGGTGCTTCCTTTACTCCCAGTATGGATGGTCATGGGTTTAGGGGCATGGTTTTTATTTTGGGTTCTCTGGTTACGGCTGGGTGAAGGAGAATCTGTTGGATTTGGTTGAGTTGGTGGCTTAGGTCCTTTATTTGATGGTGTGAAGCTTGGTGTTTTGGAAAGAGGATGGGTAAGCTGCAATTCAATCTTCATGGCTAAGTTGACTACCTCCGAGAAGGTCCACACAGTGTGTAGTGTGACTTTGTCCTGTATGGCGACACGCAACCCTCCAATGTATCTTGCCACTTGTTTGTCCTTCAGTTTTCGAAAGATTGTTCTGAGAGTTCAGGCGAGAAAACTCCTCAGTATATTCATTGACAGTCCTAGCGCCTTGCTGACAGTTCTGATATTGCTGATATCAAATTTGTTCATAATCTGGAGGAAGGAATCGCGCTCTCATCAACCTCTTCATTTTAGGCCACACGCGGACTGGTTGTTTACCTTGGCGCCTTCGGTTATTCTGCATTTGCTCCCACCAAGCTGATGCTCGCTCACGTAGCTTATAGGTCATCAATTTCACTTTCTGTGCTTCTGGTATTTGCATGTAGTTGAATAAGTTTTCTACCTCCAAGAGCCAATCAAGGAAGCTTTCGACATGAAGATGCCCGTTAAAGCATGGTAAATCAATCTTTATCTTGAAGTTGGTATTGCCGTCATGAACTCTTGGTTTCCTCCGCCCACGAAGTCCTCGAGCTCTTCATCATTGGAAGAATTATCCCGCGCATGGTCCTACCATGGTGGCATGAACCCTCTGCCCCCACCTGGCCGAAATCGATCTCGCCTTCCATCATTTTGGTCCCTATCGCCTTCCATGCGAACATTAGTGATAGATCTTTGAATCACCTATAGTACGCAATTGATCCCTTCAAAATGTTGCTGGTTTTTATGGTTATGTGCTTGAATAGATTCCCAAAGGGCTTGCACACCATGACCCCCATCCTGGGATTGATTATTTTTGTTTCTTGCCGCAACCTTGCTCTGATACCAAAATTGGCATAGTGGAAGAGTATGAAGATTCAAGTAGGTAATCTGTGTTTCCCACCAATAACGAAATCCAACAAAATTGGACAAAAACCACTCTAATCTTTATTTCTAAAAATAAAGTTGCTTCCGCATTACAATATTGGGCCCTTTTATAAGGGAGACTAGGACAGCTAAGGAAACTTATTCAAATGGAAACTTGCTGACAAAATAACAAACTAAGGAAACTTTCTGTCAAATGGAAATAAAATCTGCAGGATGAAGAATCAATCATTATTGGAAAACTGCTACAATCTATCCGCAATTTATTGCTAAATTGTCTGGTCTATTCCTGACCGTGCTGCATCAGGTTCCTTGTATATTATTACAATTTTTTATTCTTTTTTTATTGTCATTAGATTATAATTTTGTGATAATTATATTTCTATGCACGTTATATTATTTCTCTTTTAGAATTTGTAGTTATCTAGGGTGAATTAACAAATTATTAAGAAAAATATAAAACTTAGTTTGTCATTGACATGTAACAACGCCTTCATTTTATAATTTCTATGTAGCTCGTTTCCATGGTTCCGTTTCCTCTTTTAATTGTAACATATATAAATATTCAATGTAATATTATCAATTTTCTTAGAAGAATGCAAACTCGGGAATTTTTTTTACTTATCTTTTATAATTTTTGAGATAATTATATGTTTTTTCAATTTTGTTTTATTTCAAGAAAATAAGAATGATATGCACGTTATATTATTTCTCTTTTGGAGTTTATAGTTATCTGGGGTGAAACAAATTATTAAGAAAAACATAATACTTAGTTTATCATGGACATGTAACTACATTCTTTTTAAAATTCCTGTATACCTTGTTTCCATAGTTCAGTTTTTTCTTTTAATTGTAACATATAAAATTATTAAAGCCTGATTTGATAAACTATCTCAACTTATATCATCTAATATAATCATAACAACTTTCTTAAACTTACATACAAAATATAATAAACAATTTAATTTTTTTAAATCTCAAAATAAAAATTATATTTTTAATAATATTTTATTTAAAATTTAATTTTTATCTTATATCATCTGTATAACCAAGTAAAGACTAAATGTAAAATTATCAATTTTCTTAGAAGAATGCAAACGTAGGAATTTTTCTTTTTTCTTTTCTTTAAATTATCATCATCGTCGTCGTCATCATCATCTTTCAAGTCAACTATTTATTCTAGCCTAAAAGTATCCCGAGTCCTGACCCGTCCAAATAAACTTTATAATCTTGGCTGTCTCAATACGCGGCATTTTTCTGACGGGTTGAGATTGGAGGGTGGGTCAGCTGCTCCACATCTCCAATGGCAGATTAAACGTGCGATTAAAGAGAAGAAGATACACCGAGTCAAGAATGCAAAGAATTTTAGAGCACATGCATGCACCATTGAATTTTAGAGCGCGCATTATGTTATGATCAATGAAAGCTATTATATATTTGTGTTAGAATATTATCATACTTATTATATAATATATTCATAAGAATTTCGTATGCATGATAATATGTATTATTCTCTATCATATTTAGTTTATTATGTAAATCAATTAGTATTATTGATTTATTGTATTTCTATTATTTCTCTAGCCTCATTCTCCTATAAATATAGACAAATGCTTTGTACTCAAGAACAATTAAGAAGAATAAAGGTGTAGACTTCAGAGTCTCTTCTTATTATCTGTTCTCCATATCATTTTCTATTATATTTTATTTTCTACGTGCTATTAGAAAATATCCGATACTAGTATCTTTCATAAATCATTTGTGTCTGTTCTCCATCTTTTCTGTTAACTGGTCTGTTTCTTCACTTTGCTATACACATAGCTCATCACAACCAATTTAACAGTCTTTTAGCGCTTGATAGGTATGATTCCTTACACGCCAATTATGCTCATTTTTCAATCTGGTTTTTCTTATGTCATGCCACCAATTGACTGTATGAGTTGTCATCATGTAATGACGCGGCCTAGTAATTTTAAGATTGAAATATTGATAATTTTTATTGGGCATAAATTATATTTAATGAGCTATATTCGATAAGCTCACAAGCGATAAATTATTGAGATTGATTAGAAGTTTTAATTAGGCTCAATAACTAGGTTAAATTTCATTTATTATTGAATGAGTTAGACTCATTTTAGAATTTAACAATCGTCCATTAAAAATTTATTTCAATTTAAAATTATCACTAATTGAAATCCCCTATGCAGTCTCAATTACTGTTAATCCTATATTGAATGAACTGATAGCTCATATTTTTAAATTCAAACTCTCTTCTTAGATGATCACGGTTGAGTATTCAGCAGATTAGTGTTACTACATGTATTAATCGAGTCCAACTCAAACTCGTCGGCACCTTCTCCCAAATCTCTCTATAAATATCTCATTTCTGTGTGTTATTTGAAAAAAAAAATCATAAACCTCTGTAAGTACAGCGGCCGAACCCAAGATACCCAGTCTAACACCGTGCGTGTCCCACGTTTAGCACGCCAATAGTTGACTGCCTCATTCATCTCACAACATCCTTCACGTTTTTTCTCTCCTTCTAGTTCACGTGATAAGTTTCATGTCAGAAATATTGAATTAATGTTGTGAGGTAAGTAGATTGATCATAAATTAGGATTAGTATATGTTAGCTAGTTATATATATTATTATTAAAGTCTGTTATTTGGAGGCCATTGTTTATGTACCATGCATGCATGTCATGATATCTACAAGCATGTCATTCAACATAATTCATGATCATGTTTCATTCAGTATATTATAGTTATGTATGTATTATGCTTCTCATGCATCTTACATTGCATAAGACAAGTAAACTTTTATAAGATCAAGTGTAAGATAAATATCAAATAAATCATATGGCCATTCAAATGCATGGTACCAATGTAGTTTCAGGGTGGATGTGCAAGTCACAGGCTCAAGCATGGTCTCCCATAGGATGCCATAATACTATCAGCGGCTCCCATTGCAGTCGCTGGATGTGGGGCCTGTGCACAACCTTGCACACCTGGTTAAGTGTGTTGGATTGAGTTTTCGACTCATTTTAGTTTGTTTTGAGTTTTTAAACCACATTGGATCAGAATATTTATGAAGGTAGATCTGCCAGACAAGACTTAGTCCTGAGAGGTGGGACAGTGGCTTAGATGATGTACAGAGATTTTAAGTTATGATTTTTATGGCACAGACTTTGAGAAATTTTAATAAATGCTTTAGCGCACTTTCATTTACGATTCCAATATTTTAATTCAAAACGATTCTATTTATTATATGGAATCTATGAACTTGTTGCTTCCTTTAGAATAAAAAACAAATGTAATTTTAAGTCAGGTTCAGTAGTAGCACTCTGGCTTCTCCGAGAATTTCTAAAAGTTATTACATTCTTAAACCTAGAGAGCGGGGTGTTATGTCAAGTTATATATATTATACTATGTGTGTTAACTCGAACACGTCCCGTTAAGTCTAATGGGTCAAGTTTTCAAACCCTACCACGACCTATTAAAATAACAGGTTCAGACGATACAATCCGTTATAAATTAATTATTTATATTATATTTTTAACACTCTCTCACATGTGGGCCAGACTGTCCCTTAATGAGTGGAACCAACATGTAAAATATTTGATTAAATGAGATAAAATACTAGGTCTATACTAGATGAAATTAGTACTTGTCCGAAAAGCTTAACCTAATGAGGATATGTAGATTTAATTATTTATCCTATATTCTTAACAAACACAATACAAGAATTAAACTTTGCATGGCACTACATGATTTTGCATACCAACTCAATCAAAATTTGGCTCTGTTTGATCTATTGTTTTGGCAGCAAGTACGCAATGGATTTTGCATAGTACTGGTGAAACCGCAACCAACCATACAACATTGGAACAAAACCACTTACTTCCTAATATCAACCCAACTAGCCATACAACATTAAATCTGGGGACCTGGGTGTCACACATCTGCATTTTGGCATCAAAACCACTGACTTCCTAATGTCTCTCACAGCGTTTGAGCATCTAGAAGAAGATGGACCGAGTCAAGAATGCAAAGATGTCGACACATATTCCCTACCAACAAAAGACTATCTCTATAAATATCGTGGATTTTGAATCCAAAATTTATTCATGGAAGGAGTTACAACATTACTTCAAAAGCAATTTCAAGTTTGTGATACTAAATCCTACTAGTGCCTTCTCAAAGTTGGTACTACTTGGTTCAAGGCCATCTTGTTCTCCTTAGTAAATTGAATCCACTATTTAGATCTTCAACAACACCATCTATTCACAAACCATCCTCACTCAACTCTTTTGCCTCTCCAAGACTATTTTCAACTCATTTACATACTTTTGTGTCACTTTGGCACTTCATGAATAGGGTGCGTGCAATCATTGACTCACTTGAAGAAGCTTTTGATCTATCCAAAATTTAAGTCCTAGAGATCACTAGAGTTGTTTTATATATAATTCTAATAGATCATAATTAATTATAATAATCCCTTCTTTTCCTTCTCTCGATTTCATAATGTAAATAGAATGCAAATTCGTTTTGCTAATAGTTTTTGCAATGAGATGGGAAAATCATAATTCGTCTGCCCAATGAGAAAGGAAAATTATAATTTCGTTTTTTGATCGGGTAGAAATGCAAAAGGATATAATAAATCCATTAGACAGTCAATATAATCCATCCATATGCAGAAGGGGAAAAGAAAAAAATATAAAGAAGAAAAAGAAAAGAGTTCAACCGTCTGTGGAAGATTTCTATTCTATGAATAAAAGAGCCTATCCAATAATGTATAGTGAAATTTTGACCATTTTATTTGTTCCAGTTTTGTCCTCATGTTTTAGTCGTTTTCCCTTCTTGTCCTTCTGACTTGTTTTGTTTTGTTCAATTTCAGACCATACACAACACAAATCCTCTCTCTCATTGTCGGCTCTTTCCCTCTCGAGTTCTCTCTCAATTCAGACCATCTCTCTTTTCTCTCTCCACCTTACGTCCATTGTCGCCATTAGCAGCCGCGGATTAGGTCAGACATTTTTTGTTTTCTCTCTTCAGGTTTGTTTTCTTTTTTCTTCCATTTTTTGTTTTCGACTTTTCGCTATGAAGGGTTAACACCCTATGCTTTTTTTTTTCTCTCTCTCTAATTGCAGGATGTGTTATTTCTTCCAGACTAATTGACTACATGATATGCATATGCATGAGATGAAAATCAAACCCACACAGATTTTGTTTGAATTTGTGCAGGTTCAGTAAAAAAATTATACCCATATAGACGAAGACAAGGCAGATGCAAACACAATCCTTTCAAATTTGTACAAATTCACTAAATAAATCATACCAATCTACACAAAAGGAAACCAAACCCAAAAACAATCCTTTGAAATTTGTACAAATTCACTCAATAAATCATACCCATATACATGAAAGGAAACCAAATCCAAGAACAAAATTTAATACAGTGTAGATCTAAAGAAGAGAAAAATCCATCTGGCAGGAACTAACAAAACCCGTTTGTTTCCCCATTTAAACTTACACCCAGATCGAATGGTAGCCATTTTTGTCGTGTTTGTTGAACTTTTGTGGACTGTTGTAGTTGTTTGTGGTGGAAAGTTGAGTAAGGGCGAGAAAATGAGAGAGAGGCTGAGATGTCTCATGGTGCTGCCGTTGAGTAAGGATATCGATGCAGAGGGAAAAGTTCTCCCCTGCCTTGCAGCAAATGATTCTTTCTACAAATGTATAAATTCGGAGATTGATGCCGTGGTGGTCCTACGACAGTGGATTTGGGATCTTATGAAGAGAGAGGGCATGAGAGGAGCTGGGGTTTCGGGTGGAGGAAAGGAGGAAGGGGAGGTGTTGTCGGCGAGGGAGGAGGCTGGTGGTGGTGGTGCGGTCACGTGGGGGTGGCTAACTGTGGCGTTACGGGGAGAAACCGGTGCGTGTAGAGGGGCTGCGTGCCTGGGGCTAGGGAGGAGCTACGGGAGGTGGGTTCCATGGAGATGGTCCATGGCGTGAGGGGAACTCGGTGGTGGTTCTTGGTGGAGCTAGGGCTGAGCTGTGGTGGTGCAAGGGTGGAGAATCCGTGCATCGAGACCCATTTTGGGTTGCTCGCGTGCGGTTGAGGGAGGTGCTGCCAAGGGGTTCTGACGGTGGAGTTTGGTTGTTGGCGTGAGGGGAAGCCGGTGAAGTGGTTGGTGACGCGGCAGGGTGGCCCACTGCGGCACTGGGTTGCTAAGGAGATCGGGTGAGACAGAGGGAAGACATGTGGCTGCTAAAGGGGAAGGAGAGAGAGGGAGAATGGGAAAGTGAGAGGAAAATGGTAGGGTTTGGTGCTTTAAATCTCAACCCTTCTTCATCTTGAGTTTCCAGATTTGATCCAACGGTAAAGATTTAAACATTGATTTAAACTAACTTAAATTAAATAATTAAAAGATAAATACCATATCATAAATTTAAAATCAACTTTAAATTTTTTTTTTTCAAATGCTTACAGATCTTTAGATCTTTTCTTCGAATCTAGAAATGTTAATATTTACTTCTTTTTGTTTGAATATATATATTTTGTTCAATATGCATTTTCTCATACTTGATTTGAGATATTATTTCTCAGATCTGAAAATGTTATTTTCTTTTTAATTTTATATATGGACTTTTTTTTTTTGCTGTTATCTTTTTCGACTTGGAAATAATATTCATATTTTGTTTTATTTCTCTTAGGTATTTTTTTCAAATCTGGGAATTTTTTCTTCTTCTTTCATTCGATATATATTGGTATGTTCTTCTTCATTTATTTTATCCCTCTCTCTGTTGCCGTTTCTTTATTTATTGGCATTTTTCTTTTTGAACTCAAACAAGTGATTTGAGATGTTATTTCTGTCTTCTTTTTTTGCTGTTATCATTTCTTTCTGTTCCGTTGGATATTTGGATTTTTTTTTTATTTTTTATTTTTTATTTTTTAAGAATCCTAGTTATAGAAATTTCGTTGGATATTTTTGCCTTCTTTCCATTTTGGTGAAGTGGTTGGTGACGCGGTAGGGTGGCGCACAGTGACGCTGGGCTGCTAAAGGAGATCAGGTGAGAGAGAGGGAAGACGTGCGGCTGGTAGAGGGGAAGGAGAGAGGGAGAATGAGAAAGTGAGGGGAAAAGGCTAGGGTTTGAGGCTTTAAATCTCAACCCTTCACTTGACTCTTGAGTCTCTAGATTTGATCCAATGGTGAAAGTTTAAACACTGGTTTAAATTAATTTAAATTAAATAATTAAAAGATATATGCCATGTCATACATTTAAAATCAACTTTAATTTTTTTTTAATATGCTTACAGATCTCTAGATCTCTTCTTCGAATCTAGAAATGTTAATATTTACTTCTTTTTGTTTGTATATATATATATTTTCCTTTTTTTTTGTTCAATATGCATTTTCTCAGACTTGATTTGAGATATTATTTCTCAGAATTGAAAATGTTATTTTGTTTTTCATTTTATATATGGACCTTTGTTTTTAGTTGTTATCTTTTTGACTTGGAAATAATATTCATATTTTGTTTTATTTCTCTTAGGTTATATTTTTTAGATTTGGAAATTTCTTCTTCTTCTTTCGTTTGATATATGAATAATGCTAGAGAGAAGTCACTATAGTAGTGCATACTTTATACTCACTATGTGGCTTCTTCTTCTCCTCTCATTTTTCCTCTCATAATTTCAATTTTAAGATATGGACGGTCTAGATGAAACCACATATTATGTGCAAAAGTGATTGCTGCCAATAATAGTTTCTCCCAAGAATTTTTCTTGATATATACTGGTATGTTATTTTTCATTTGTTTTATCCCTCTCTCTCTGTTGCCGTTTCTTTATTACTTGGACATTTTTCTTTTTGAACCAAACATGTGATTTGAGATATTTCTGGCTTCTTTTTTTGCTGTTATAATTTTTTTCGTTTCGCTGGATATTAGGTTTTTTTTTTTTTTAAAGAATCCTTATAGTTCCGAAGTTCTATTCTCTACATCTGAAAATTTTCTTATTTTCTCATTTCTGGTTTTATATAAAGAACTGTACGCAACTCACCCGGGCTTAAAGGAGAAAAAGAAAGAAGGCTGAAGAGAATATCTACACCCAACCGATTTTTAAAAATATTCCTTTGTTCACTTAATTTATCTCTTTATTTTGATACTTCATGTGTTTGATTTTTTTTAAAGTTTTTACTTAATAGTTAAGAAATTATGACTATTAGTGTATTGATATTATTTTTCAATTTCTTAAAAATATTTTAAAATACAAAAAATATGAATAAAAAATTTAAAAAATACAAAATAAACCAATTTGACCTGACTGTCAAATAAAATGGAGCTTTGTCAGTCATGCTGGATGATACGACATGTATGTCCCAGGAAAAGGATCTAATATTTGATAATGGGGAAAAGCTTCTACCTAATAATGCAAAAGAAAATGACATCCATTGAAAATTGAATAAAAAAGGAGAAGAGATAATTGCCACGCTCGTAGCCATAAAATAACACTCAACTTTATCTTTATGCATTTCATATTTCCAAGAAATTCTTGTGTTACATAATCCTAGAGAAGGATAACCCAATTCAGACAACTGAAATCTAATTTCCAACTACTCCATTAATGATTTCAAAAAAAAAAAAAAAAAAAACTACTCCATTAATTAATTGGTCCAAGCTGGATCTATTCTTACGTTGGATGCAGTATTGCTTTTGCTCATGGCCCCAAAATAAAGAGTTGAGAATGACTATGGCCACAGCTAGACAAATAATGCGATTTAATGTTAAAATATGTGTATAAATTAAAGAAAAAGATTAACCTTATTTGGCAGACAAGAAATAGACCATATCTCAGTAGAATATTAAAAAAATCCCTCAATCATTCTCCCATTTTGAAAAAAATAATAAGATAATTTCTCGTTTCTTTACAAATAAAATTTTAATACAGATCTCAATACTCCTCACATTATGCTTTCTCTAAAATTACTTTCTTATTTTTTTGTATTCTTATATATGATACAAAAAAAAAAAAAAAATCTCACTTTCCAGTTTTTTACCACTGATACACTTATATTATATTTTATTCTTTTAATTAGTAATTAAAGGGTGATTATTCTAAGCTAATTTTTGTTGGTTTCGTTTATTTCAAAATTGAAGAAGTCAAATGACAGAGAATTAAAAATTAAATAATTTTGAGCTAATCCATAAGCTGACTCATTTCAAATACCTTACAAATTGTAATTTGCCACGAGTTTCGATTGCTTTTATACATAAATTAATAACTACTCTAATATGGTACCAATAATTATCACCTACTCGGTCGTCACAATAGTTACATTCATCCCGATGCAAAAAGCAATGCACCTAATCAATTATTTTATCGAGCGATTCGTTATCCACATTATTAGACAAGAGTGGTTGATCAACTTTATACAATTTCAGAGATTTTTATCACCAAAGTGACTTTAGTGTTTCATGTATATATTGATGGTGGCCCCCATAAGAGGAAATTTGTATCAATTGTGTCATTGTGCATGGCTTCGAGAAAAAAATAAAAAATGTTTGGACATAATTGGTTAATATTATAAATGCAGACTAAACTCTTTTTTATTCCGCATTAAACATCTGCCTAGACATGGCCGAAAAACTTTTGAAAACATTTACACGTTAAATGTTCCTTTTAGGATAAAAACTACAATTTTGAATCCTATATGTTGAATTTTTGTAAAGTGGCATCTTTTTTTAAAAGGAGTGAATGGAAATGTATTCAACATCTTCAATTTCTGTTTTTAGCTGTAAATATTATGTTTTGGCTTGTTTGTGAATCTGTGTGAAACATTGTTAAAAAATTCCTTTAGATTTCAATATTTAACTTAATTTTAAGTTATGAGTGATTGGCTAAAAGAAAAAAATTACATATTAGTCAATTTTATAACTTTTTTATCTACTTGTAAACATTCTATAAATTAATGAGGTGTCTTGTTAATAAGATAAAACATTAAAAACATTCAACTGGGCATAGGTACCTTAGGCACTTATCATCTTCTACTAGTACACACATGCACATAATATGCTTGAAACAATGATTGAAGCTGTACTGGATTTTTAGATATTCTGCTTACCTCTGTGCCCTACCTACTTCAGTCGATATTAATCGTTCTTCTTTGGTCAAGCCAGACAGCCAAAATATTTTATAAATGCCCGACCTATATAGTACCTACATGCGCATTTAGACCTCGTTTGTGTTTAAAGATAAAATGAGAAGAGATAAGTTAAAATTAAAATTAAAAAAATTAAATAAAATATTGTTAGAATATATTTTTTAACATTATTTTTATTTTAGAATTTGAAAAAATTGAATTATTTATTTATTTTATATTGAGATTTAGAAAAGTTATAATGATTAGATGAAATGACATGAGATAGATTTGAAAAAGTTGAATTTTTTATTTTATTTTGTATTGAAATTTAAAAAATTTTTAATGATTAGATAAGATGAGATGTTTTATGAAAACAAACCAGATCTTTGTATTGGATCATCCAAAAATGTTGGTGTAGTTAGTGAAGGACATTTAATTGGGACCCGGTGGTAGAATGACACAAAAGTGACAAAAAATGACGAATTAATAATTTCTTTCCTTTTAAAAAATGCATATCATATTTAATAAAGAATATAATAAAGAATTTCTCACACACAATACATTTTCATAATATATTTCACAATAATATTATAAGATAATGATATTTTTATAATGTAATATTAATTTTATGAAGTGTTTTACAAAATTATCTCTCATTTTACACATTGTTGTGAAATATGTTGTTGAAAATATTGTGTATAAATTATTTTCCGAACAAGAAATAAATACTTTTCAAGATTTTATAATATTTTTAGTTATTAGAGTCATAAATATTTTAATAATATTAAATATACAATAAATACGTAGGGCTCGTTTATATGTTTATAGAATTAGAGAGGGCCTGCAAACATATGTTTGCATATATAGAAAGGGTCTGCAAACATTAATATCTCGTTTAATTATACGAGATGAAAATTAACAGTTGAATTAAATATTATTAAAATATAATTTTTTAATATTTATTTTTTAGATTTGAAACATAATATTATTTAATATAGCTTTCGTTCGATTAGTATAATTTTTCCCTTCTCTGACCATATATATTTTTTTCTTTTAAGAAAACTCAAATCATATTTAATAAATCATAGCTTACAATAATTGAGTACATGGATTCACATGTCTCAATGGTACTCTAATTAATTAATCTGCAGTGGGTAAAAAATATACACTCGGTATAAAATTTGAAAATATTTTATTGCCGTATGAGTGAATTCATCGTGTGATATTAAATAGCGAATAAATAGTAAGTTGGGCATGCTTTGGTTGCTCCTTAATTTTCCCTATATAAATAACCATGCACAAAACCAATTAGCAAGACCCAATATTAGTGCTATCATTTCTACTCAAATCATGTCCACACTTCTATCATTTTCTTCTACTACTCGTTTTGAGCACCTAGAAGAAGATGAATTGATTCAAGAATGCAAAGACGTCGACATATCTTCCCTACCAACGGAAGGTTATCTCAATAAATATCATGGATTTTGGATCCCAACTTCGTCCATGGAAGGAGTAATAGCATTCCAAAAGCAATTTCAAGCTCATGACAATGACATCCTACTTGTGACCCTTCCCAAAGTTGGTACTACTTGGTTGAAGGCCATCTTATTTGCCTTAGTAAATCGAATCCACTATTTAGATCTTCAACAACACCCTCTACTTACAAACAATCCTCATACTCTTGTGCCCATGTTGGAAGGAGATATCTACAACAGAAAAGAGGTTCCAGATCTCAACTCCATTGCATCTCCAAGACTATTTTCAACTCATTTACCTTATGCTTTGCTACCAACATCTGTGAAGGACTCGGCATGTAAGATTGTGTATGTATGTAGGAACCCTAAAGATACTATTGTGTCACTTTGGCACTTCATGAATAGGGTGCACACAACCACTAACTCATTTGAAGAAGCTTTTGATCAGTTCTGTAGGGGAGTGAGTCCATTTGGCCCCTATTGGGATCATGTTTTGAATTGTTGGAAGGAAAGCATAGAAAAGACAGCTGATCAGAAGATACTTTTCTTGAAGTATGAGGAAATGAAAGAGCAACCCACCATCCACTTGAAAAGGATAGCTGAGTTCTTGGGTTGTCCATTTTCTTCAGAAGAAGAGGCAAAAGGTATGGTGAATGATATTTCAAGGTTGTGTAGTTTTGATTACTTAAGCAACTTGAATGTGAACAAAAATGGAAGGCGGTACATTCCAGATCATAACACGACACAATTGCGCCAAGGTATAGACAATGCATCATTTTTTCGCAAAGGCAATAGTGGAGATTGGGTGAATTACTTTACACCTTATATGGCAGAGAAATTAGACCATATTATTGAAGAAAAAATTCATGGTACTGGATTCAAACTTTAAAAGTCTTCAAGTTACATCGTCTTTTTTGTGAATCCCCGTTATGCATTGTTGATGTTTTTTAGCCGACATTTCGTCAGCAAAATAATTAAATTTGTTGTATTACTGTCAACGTACACTTGTGTTGACGGTTGGTAAAATGGATTTGTTGTATTACGTACGCGGTTGTAGTGCTTCTGTTGTACTAATGTACTTATCATGTTGTACTTATGTTGTACTTATCATGTTGAAGTTGTTTGGGAATTAAAATAAAGTTGTATTGATATCGGTGTTAATTAAAAGGAGATGCAGAGTTCAAAACCATGGTTTTATCTAGAGTACGGAAGAGCTCTTAATTTCTTTTTTTCAAAGATCCAAAGATGTCAATTTTATGGGCATCACATAAACTGTTCATCCAAATTACAAAAGGCTCTCTCACGCACAACATAAGAATCTGTACGTAGTGATCGGATCCATATTATCCAACTGCAAAACACACACACACACACACACACACACACACATATTATATATATATGCTACCTGTTCTTACATGTATGAGCTTAATTGCAATGAGCCGTTCCAACATTTTCTTGAAAAAATGCAAAAACTCACTCAAAGATATAACGAATTGCCATTAGTTTACGAGAGTAACTTTGTTGTAACGATTTTTGTGCATGTAGGCGTGCTTACCGATTAATATTTATGCTGTTTACCGTCATGGATTGTTTACTCATTGGTGAGCACGCCTTATATTTATGCATGTAGGCGTGGTTACTAATGCTCTCTCTATAATATATATCTACTTTATTATAATAAGTGGCTATCTGATTGTGAATAGTAATTTTTGTTATTTTTCTGTTAACTTTTCTTGTTTTTCCGTTAGGTTCGTTAAGTCTTGTTTTATCAAAAGGCCCTTAAAACTTTTGACCATTTGTCGTGTAGCTCCATTATAGTATTTAATGAAGGATTCTGTTTTACCAAAAGGTCTTTAAGACCATTGACCATTTGACGTGTAGTTCCCTTATAGAATTTAATGAAAGATCATATTTTACCAAAAGGTCCTTAATAGCCCCACAACGCACATGAATTGACGTCTCTTTTTCATATCCTTTTTGTTCTGACAGTGTACTCATACAATATAGATGCAGACCAATGCTCATATTTTATTGAAATTTAGATTTTTTTTTAATCTTAATTTTTTGTCTTTCTTTAATCTTGTATTTTCTTTTTCTAGACAAATAAACTACTGACTTTTTTATTTTTTTTATATTTAAATCATTATGCTAGGTGTACCCTGGGGCTAACGCACCTGGAGCCTTTCCCTAATAAATATATATATATTTATATATATATGTGGAAATGATAGTCCCACCCATAAAGAATACCGATTGGGTTTTTTTTTTTTTAATAGTTAAGGAAGTATTTTTTTTTTAATGTGGTTTTGATTTTTTTTTAAATGTTTAAGAGGTTAAAAAAATGTTTTAAAAAAGTAAAAAGAAAATTACACTATAGATGACTTTTTTCGATATCCACTCTTAGTGGGTGTAACAGGCTCCATATATAAAAATATATAATATATATTATGTAAAAAATAGTTGTAATTGTATCATTTTTCTGTATTAATATATGTTTATATATATATATATAATTATCAAATCGGACGTGATGAAAAGTTTGTTTTTATATCGTCTAATAAGATATCGACGCATAAGAGCATTGGCAATGGCTAGGCCATTGCCAAAGTCCTAAATTTGGCTAGAATCTTAACTTTTGGCTGTACCTTTAACTTTTGACTAGTCATCTTAACTTTTGGCCAGATTAGACTAGCTATCTTAAAGTCAAAATAACAATATTATATTAAATATTTTAATAATATTTGACAAAATTTTTTTTTTAATATTTAGAAAATACACTTCACATATTTTAATAATATTTGCTTAAAAAAATGCACATTCAGTCCATATAAATGCACATTCAATCCATACAAACCAAAAATGCACACTCAGTCCATACAAACAAAAAATGTACATTCAACCTCTTCTCCTCATTTCCCAAATCACAAGTATAAATGCACATTCAGTCCATATAAAATGCAAATTTGTTTCTGGATTTTGGAATTTCGAGAAGAACTGCCACCCTTGTCTTTGTAGCTATTTCTGGAGCCAAGACTCTTATATCCTCCATGCACTGGATGATATATCTGAAAGAATGAAGCATAACTGAGAGAGAGAGATTTCTGGCCAAGCCCAGATATTATAAGATTCTAAGTTATAACTCAACTTTTCACAGCTCAATCAGTATATATTGTTCCAACTCCTATGGTTTTTCTCCCATGCTGAATATAAGTTTTGAAACCAAGGTGAATATTATAACAAAATTAATAGGACTCCAACTTTCTAGATGAAAGAACTAGTGGGAAAGTGTAAGCTCGTGTTTTGGCTATTGGCAGGAAAAAGATGGCAAAAAAATGTGTAAACAATTATTTTAAAAAGATATAAACAGTTATAAATACACACACAGAGCACTTGGCTTATAAAAAAAAAAAAAAAATGTGAACTGTTATGGATACTCATACAAAGCACTTGGCTGTTAAACAAAGTGTAGTAACCTTCCTGCAAGAGAGAACCAGAGCTCCTCCTGCAAAAGCGTGGGAAATTGAGAAGCATGCAGAAAATTGAAAAGCATGTGGGAAATTGAGAAGCAGAAGCAAACGTAAAGAACAAAATCACGTCATCTTAGCTCAAACAGCTCAAACCCATTTCATTGCATTGGATGACCCCTTCAAATTTTTATTTAGGCCATGCAGATGCAGCCTGACAATATACATAATGTAGATAAGCCAATGAAAAGCTTGTGGGAAATTGAGAAGCAGAAGAGAACATAAAGAACAAAATCATGTAGCCTTAGCTCAAACCCATTTCGTTGCATTGCTTGACCCCTTGGAATTATTTATTTAAATCACAAAAATGCAGAATGACAATAGACACAATGTAGATAAGCAAATGAAAAGCATGTGGGAAATTGGGAAGCAGAAGAGAACATAAAGAATGCCTTAGCTCAATTCCATTTCATGGCATTGCATGACCCCTTAAAAATATTTATTTAGGCCACACAGAAGCAACCTGACAATGCACACAATGTAGATAAACAAATGAAAAGCTTGTGGAAAATTGAGAAGCAGGAAGAGAACATAAAGAACACCTTAGCTAAAACCCATTTCCTGGCATTTCCTAACCCCTTGGAATTATTTATTTAGGCCACGCAGATGCAGCTTGCCAATATATTATGTAGATAAAAAAATGAAAAGCATGTGGGAAATTAAGAATCAGAAGAGAACACAAGGAACAAACTCACATAGCCGCGCAGATACAGCATGTCAATACACAAAAGAGTATATAAACAAATGAAAAGCATGTGGGAAATTGAGAAGCAGAAGAGAACATAAAGAACAACATCGCATTCTTAGCTCAAACCCGTTTCATGGCATTGCATGACCCCTTGAAATTATTTATTTAGGCTATGCAGATGTAACCTGACAATACACAGTGTAGATGAACAAATGAAAAGCATGTGGAAAATTGAGAAGCAAAAGAGAACATAAAGAACAAAATCACGTAGCCTTGGCTCAAACCCATTTCATGGCATTGCCTGACACCTTGGAATTATTTATTTAAACCACCCAAATGCAACCTGACAATAGACACAATGTAGATAAGGGATGAAAAGCATGTGGGAAATTGGGAAGCATAAGAAGACATAGGCTCTCAGGAACAAAGAATGTTCTTTCATGTAAAACCACATGTAAAATTAGCAGCATCATCTGGCACTACATATAGAATCAGCGTCATCTTTGGATAGAAGTCATAACAAGAAAAATAAAAGCAATAAGCTCCCATATATAATTACAGCCATCCAACACAGTTTTTAGATTTTAACAAATTGCTCAAAATTTTAACAAATTTTTAGCAGACAAACAGTCTACAAATATGCAGAAGAATAGCAAAGAAATAAAAGTCATTGCTGATCTGCTATGCAAAGAAATATGTAGAAAAACAACAAAGAAAAAGAGCAAAGAAATATGCAGAAAAACAGCAAAGAAATAAACTTGCTGTTCTGTTTTGCTGATCTAGTATGCAAAGAAGATAAATTGGTATGCATGTGTTCTATTTTGCAAAGAAGAACAACAAAGACATTTTATTTCAACATTCTATGTTCATGTGTTCTGTTCCAGATCATCCAGTGCCCAACAAACAGGAGAAATGAAAATAAGTTGTTTACCATTCTATAGCGTCAACTAAGCCACTTCGATTTCAAGGTAACAAGAGTACTCTCCAAACCGAAGCATGCAAGTAAACAATTGTCACTTTAAAGCATGCAAGTTACTTGATATACTAGTGAAAAAAAAATTAAAATTTACTATAACGAAAAAGAAAACAGAAGATTACTACACTATGAACATAGAGATGAAATGAAGATTTTCAATAATGAAACAAAACTGAAGCCAGGCCGAATCCAGATTTGAATCCACTACTCATTTATGACCCCATCACAACCAAACATGATGCATACCAGATCAAGCCAAAACCAAAACTAAACAATAAAATTACAAATAAAAAAAAACCAGAGAAGGGGAGTTGATTACCTTCCGTGAAGCACAATAGAACCCGAATAGAGGCCTGACCAGTTGATTAAAATCGATTTTGTTTTCCAAATCGATGGCTCCTTCTCCTAATACCAAATTCCCAACTTCGACAACCCTGGGGTAACGAAAACAGCAAGAGAACAGGAAAAAAATGGAAAAAATGGAGAGAAGGGGAGAGAGGGAATGTCTGGCCAAAGACACAACCGATGAGAAAGAGAAGGGAAGAGAGAAACGGGGAGAAAAAAAATGAAAGAGGGTGTTCGACGAGGGAGAAAGGGAGAGAAAGTGAAGGTTTTTGGGGAGAACGGATTTACAAGGAAAATAGAATGTTTCGGTTGAGGAGATGTGATTTTAGAATAAAATAAAGATTTAGTGATGAATAGTAGCTCACTATGTATGGAGAAAAGGATGGACTTATTGTAGATGAAAGTTTAAACTTTCTGTTTTGCCGAGTCCAATGCAGCGAGGAATAAGATCATGAAGTCCATAATTTGGCTTTTTAGGACTTTTAGCGAGGCCGATGCGAATGCTCTAAGCAATCTATATTATATATGGTAGAATCGGTTCGAGTAAATAATTCTCCTGTTACAAAGCGCTCTTGCCGTGTTGCTCTCCTTGTCTCTGCATCCTAAAACCCATCTCTCTCTATCTCCCCACTCATGTATCCATTTCTCTCGCTCTCTCTCTCTCTCTCTCTCTCTCTCATCTCAAGTCCGTGGACAAATTCTTTCTCCCCTCAACACGTAAGAGTACTTTTTTTTGTCCTTTTAACGAGTCTGTTATGCATGTTTTTATTTTCTCTTGTCCCTTATTTAATTTGTTGCATAGGAATCCGTAGGGGTGTAATGGGTTCGGTCTGATTTTGGACAAAATCTTGGACCATACCGGTATGACCGGTTTTATATTTTTCAAAACCGATTACACACCGGTTTTCCTCATAAACCGGTACTTCTGGTTTTCGGTCTGGTCCGGTCTAGTTTTTCGATTTTGGACAAAATGTAAATTTGACATTTTGTCATTAAAAAACTATTTTTAAAAAAAAACTACTTTAAAAAAATCTATTATACTTTTATTAAAAAATCTGCTCCAGCTTTACTAAAAACATACTTACTAAAAAATCTGTTTTAAAAAAAAAAAAAATCTGATTTACTAAAAACTGCTTTCTAAAAATCTACTTTACTAAAAAAAATCTATTGCAAGCTTATAAATATTATATAACTACTACAAAAATTGAAAAAAATCTACAATAAATATTTTTTTGCTATGGAATAAAATAAGTTCAAAAGTCTAAATTAGAAATCTAAAAGTTTAAACAATTATAAATTTATGAGTCCAAATTTCAAAAGTCTAAATTACAAATTTACAATTCCAAAAGTCCAAAATATTATATATCCAAACACTAAAAGTGTGAATTATAAGTCTAAATTAATCCTTTAGTTTTAATTTTATTTTTATTTAAAGGATTAATGTAAGGCCCTATCAATGTAATTTCAAAAACTCAATCACAAAACACAATTTCACAAACCCAATCAAAGTAAATTTTGGATTAAAAAAACCCTAATATCACAAATATCATCTATCATAATTTTAAGTAATTTCACAAAACCTTAATATCACAAATAGGGTAATAAACACAATCACAAAAAATCCTAAATTTCAGATTAAAAAACCCTAATATCACAACTGAAACTCAATCACAAAAATCCCAATATCACAAAACCCAATCACAAAAACCCTAATATAACAAAACCCAATCACAAAAATCTTAAATTTTAGATTCAAAAACACTAATATCACAAAACTGAAAGCCCAATCACAAAAACCATTATATAACAAAACCCAATCATAAAAATTCTAGTATGTAATTTCAAAAACAAAAAACAAGAAAAAAAAACTTACCATTTGTATTAGAATCACGGCAGAGAGATTGAGGTTGAGAGAGTTGAGAGAAGAGAGAGTGAGAGACGTCAGATGAGAGAGTGAGAGACGGGAGAGTTGAGAGCGAGAGACAAGAGAGTATGAGACGAGAGAGTGAGAGATGGGAGAGCACTGGGCACTGGGCAGGGAGTCAGGAGTCAGGAGTAAGAGACGAGAGGGAGAGAGTGAGGGCACTGAGGGGCAGAAGTAGAACTTCTGAGTTTAGGGTTTAAACTTTAAACTTTAGTTATAGAAAAACGGCGCCGTTTGGGTTTAGTTATAGGAAATTAATATTTGATTATTTTTAATGTATTTTTTTTAATGTTAATTAATTGATTTTTTTATGGTTTGGGAAATTGATAATTATAATTTATATATATTTGTAATACATTTAATATACCATTTAATATACTAATGTATAGTTATACATTTAATATACCATAATCTAAATGTCTAATATATTATATAGTCTAATATAATATATTAGACTATATAATAGTATTAATACTATATAATAGTATTAATATTAACCTATTAGTATAGTTATATATTAGTATTAGTTATAGTGATTTAGTATAACTATAACTATAGTCTATATTAAATAATTAGTATTAGTTAAATAGTTATAGACTTATATATTAGTATAGCTATATAATATATTAGACTATATAATAGTTTTAATATTAGTATAAGTATAACTATAGTTATATAGACTATTAGTATTAGTTATAAACTTATATATTCGTATAGTTACATAAATTATTAGACTATATAATAGTATTAATATTAGACTATGACTATTAGTATAGCTATAATTATAGTCTATATTTGACTATTAGTATTAGTTATAAACTTATATATTAATATAGCTATGTATTAGTACTATTAGTTATAAACTATATATTAATATAGTTATATAATATATGATCAATTAAATTTTCATTTTTAAGATTGAACTTTTATTTTATAATAACATTATTTTATATATAATGTATAATTAATAAAGTATACAGGTGGCAGAGCCAGCCTTATGCATGTATGGGTATTAACAAATATAAGGCGGCGTAGCCGACCGATGCATGATATGGATATGCAAAAATATAATTGAATGTAAACAAACTTGTATTCAAAATATTATAACAAATTACAATTTTGAATCACAAGCTAACAAGGGGTAACAAGATAACAGGAATAGATGGAGGGATAGAAGGAAATGAGGGAGTACCTTTCAGAGAATTTCTGATTATTCAAGAAGGCTAAATACCTTCTAAATATTTTGAAAAATCAACTGAAAAATTATCTTCTGCAAATGGATCTCAGATGAAGATCAACTATGAGCTCAACAATGCTCATGTTTGCCAAGATAATGTTTGTTTTAAAATTCCTGCTGTTTTAGTCCGAAATATGTCCGATAAGGTCATATTAGGAATCCCGTTTATTTCATCTTTATATCCTTTCGTAACAGAGGAAGATGGTATCACTACCAACCTTCTAGGTCAGAAAGTTAAATTCCATTTTGCATCTCGTAATGAGATCAAAGCTGATAAATGATTGAAATCCTTGCTTTCTGCAAAAACAAAACACTTGTGTTTCTTACAGCAAGAAATCAAATATAAAAAAATTTCTGATCAATTATCCAGCAAGCTTTTACAATCAAAAATCGATAATTTTAATAAAAAATTGGTTTATGAAGTTTGTTCTGATCTTCCCAATGCTTTCTGGCATAGGAAGAAATATATTGTTTCTCTTCCTTATGTTAAAGGTTTTAATGAGAAAAATATTCCTACTAAGGCCAACGCCATTCAAATGAATAGCGAGACCTTAGAGATTTGCAAAAAAGAAATTCATGATCTTCTCAATAAGAATATCATTAGACATAGCAAGTCTCCCTGGTCATGTGCTGCCTTCTATGTTCAGAAAAATGCTGAGATTGAGCGAGGGACCCCCCGTTTAGTCATCAATTACAAACCTTTGAACAAAGTCTTAGAATGGATTAGGTACCCTATTCCTAACAAAAATGACCTCATCCAAAGACTTTGTGATTTTGTTATTTATTCAAAGTTTGACCTTAAGTCAGGATTCTGGCAAATCCAGATTAGTGAGTCAGACCGCTATAAAACTGCTTTTGCTATCCCATTCGGCCACTTCGAATGGAATGTTATGCCCTTTGGATTAAAAAATGCTCCGAGTGAATTTCAGAATATCATGAACGATATCTTTAATTCATTCTCAACTTTTTCTATTGTTTACATTGATGATATCTTAACCTTTTCAAAATCCATTGATGAGCATTGCAAACATCTTGAAACGTTTCTCAATATCATCAAACATAATGGTCTTGTTGTTTCTGCTCCCAAAATCAAACTGTTCCAAACCAAGATTCTTTTCCTTGGTTATGATATTTTTGAAGGTAAAATCAGACCCATCAATCGAGCCATTGATTTTGCTGAGAAATTCCCTGATCAAATACTTGATAAGAAATATTTCTTGGAGGGGGCGGACATTCATTTTCCAAGATCCATTCTTTTGGGAGGATTATATGTTCTTCCAATAGAGATTTACAATGTGGGGAGAAAATTCTCTCAATAGCTCTTGAAAGCACCTAGGATTTTTGTTCTGTTTTCCACACCAAAGAACAGAATAAGATGTTCTATTTATAGTCCCTCTGATTCACGGCGCTCAAAAACCTGAATTTCAAGTGTTTTGAACATTGACTCGAGCGAAGTGTCGAGCGAGAGTCGAGCGCATGTTAACTTTCAGAACTCATGTCGAGCGACCATCGAGCAGACCTCTCTGCCTGAGTTTGCTAGAGCGTTGAGTCGAGCGACCATCGAGCAAACCTCTCTGCCTGAGTTCTCTCGAGCGCTGAGTCAAGCGCATGTCGAGTGGACCTCTCTGGAAGGCTTCGCTTAAGCGCTACGTCGAGCGCACGTCGAGCCAACTTCTCTGGCTCAAGTGAAGTGTCAAGCCAACTTCCTGTACACTTTCAAAATGTGTTGTGCTTGAGCCAGTTGAGCTCACTTGACCTCCTTTTCACTAAGACACACTTTAACACTTGTTATAACATAATTTTACAAAGGTTTTCACAAAAATATGTCAATCAACTAATTTTTTCCTCAACAATCTCCCCCTTTGACATTTTTGTGACAAAACCTCTAACCTATTACATAGGACCTAATTCTAACACACTCTACTCAGGATTCCCAAATATAGGTATAGTCACGAACATGGGATATTTCTGCACACTCAACAAACAGGTAAGTGTACCAAAATAAAAGTGTACGAAATATTATTACGTGTGTAATCAATATAATTAAAAGCAAAAATTGATCTTATACACATGACAAGCACAATAGTAGATAAAAAATTATGTTTCATAAAACAAATATTCTAACATTTGTGCTCCCCCTATGTATGAGCTCCCTCTAACACATACCATCACTCCCCTTGCATATATACTTCTCCCCATTTTTGTCACAAAGGGCTAAGGGTCTCAATCATCACCATCACAATTAAAACTTATGCCAAACATTATCCCAAAACTAGGAATGATATGTGATGAGTATGGGAACAATGCTATGCCAATGCATGATGAAAAAAATAAAACCAAACATCATTGAGGCATTTCACCGAGCATTTGGAGTGCATCCAAGCAAAATCAAGTTCAAAAACTCCATGAGAGTTCCATGAACTTCCTAAATACAAGGGTGGGAGAATCATCCTCTACACCCACATCATTAACCAACAAAAGCACCCAAATCATTCTCTCCATTTCAAAAACCAAAGCAAAATGACCAAATGTAACAAACCCAAATGGGAAGAAAAACAAACTCATATGCTGAAAATAGGAAAATAAAAACGAATGGGAGAAGCTTACCGTGATTGGGATGGGATTGCTTGAGAGAAATCAAGTGAAAGGCACACGGATCAAAGAGGAGAAAAAAAAATCACACGAAGAGAGGAGAGGAAACGACACTGGAAGTGAAACGGGTTTGGGGGAAAAGAAACCGAGACGGGCTTTTTAAGCCGTGTTCGCTCGAGCGGATACCCAGAATTTACAACTTCATGCATTTTCTTTCATTAAGTGATTCAAGAATTAATGAAGTCAATTTTGAAGTTCAAAAATCACGTCAAATGTAAAAGAGCATCATATTATCACAATTTACGCAAGTAGTAAAAACAGAGTATCATAAGTAAGATAAACATGCGTGTTTTGTGAATCCCAACTCAATCAAGAAGTTTCAATCAAAAAAATGTGAGTGAGGTTGGGCTGAAACATGAAACCATAAGTGTTTGGGAAGCCTTTCCACGATACAGAAAGTCAAACCTAATGCTGCTAGGACCTAAATATTTTTTTTTGAAATCCTGTGTCAGTATTGGCCTTTTTCTTTTCTTCTTCCTTTTCTTCCCCTTTTTCTTTTTCTTCTTACTTTTCTTCTTCTTTTTCTTTTTCTTCTTATAGATAGAGAATTTTCATAGGAGGAAGTTTGACATACAATCATGCGGTCATCTAGCCCGTGGTCAATTCTGTGTACACGTAGAGCTCCCTTACACATCTGATTGCCTCCCTAAGTACTCACAGATGGCAAAACAACAATTGATTGAGCTGGAAGTGTAGTATGTGATGCAGGTCACAAATTACAAATAGTACACATGTTTTAAATCTCCGTAACTTATAAAGGTACATGATACAATTTTCAAAAGACATATGTACAAAAATTTTCAGAATTGACATCACAAACACTCTTATCACACAATCACATGCAAGACATTATGCATGATTTTTTAGGAACACACACAACACTTAAACAAGGACAAAATTTTGCATGAATTGAACACACACAATATGCTAAAAAAAATAAAGAAAAACTAAACAAGACCTAAACATATATAAAATGCATGTATGCATCACCATTAATCTATACCATAAAGACCATGTCTGGTCTGCTCCTCCCCCTTTCTCATCCACACCTGTCTTACTTTTGGATGATTCACCTTATCAGCCTTCTGGCTAGTAGTCAATTGGTCTAACTTCATATTGATCATCTCATTTTGTTTGGTTAAGACCATGACTTGTCTCCACAAGTTCTGATATAGCTTGAAGCTAGAGATCAAAAAGACGTTGAAATCAATTAGAGGTTGAAAAGTAATCATCATGTACTTGTGATTGTAACAAATTAAAGGGACTCAAGTATCATCATGTATATTAAGAGTAGTTGATGATGACAAAACGAAACGAAAAAATAAAATAAAATAACGATATGTGATATGTCGTTTTCAGTAAGTACCCGATCACCTAATTCTCATCCATTTCTCCAATTCGTTTAGTATAATTCTCTTTCGATCAGCTTACCAAAAGAAACTCTCAAGTGATCTCATGAATGACTTGATCTGGTGAATGCACACACTGATCTCTACTATTTCTCTCCAAAATTTAAGTTGTTTAATTATAATAATCCCTTATTTTCCTTCTCTCGGTTTCATAATGTAAATAGAAAAGCAAATTTGTTTTGCTTCTTTTTGCAATGAGATGGGAAAATCATAATTCCGTTTATCGATCGGGCTGTACATAGAAATGCATAAGGGGAAAAGAAAAAGATAAAAAGAAAAAGAAGAAAAGAGTTCAACCATATGCGCGCGGAAGATACATATATACTAATATACATACATACACACATATATTATATTATATATTATGTATTATAAAATATATACACAGAGAAATTAGCCCACGAAATATGTAAAATAAATACATGAATAAATAAATATAAAAGATATATTAGTATATATATGTGTATGTTGGCATTCGCTTGGTAAATTAAATAGAAAAAATCTGTGCATCAGCCTACTGTATGCATCAGTCAACACACACCCTACGTGCAACCAGCTTTACCGTTTGATTTTTTCCTCTTGATGTGAGAGAGTACATTTGAAGAGAGAAAAGTGAGAGATGTTGAGTAGAGAGCGAGAGCTTGATTTGATGAGAGAGAACACTTGAGGAGAGAGAGAGAGGTCGGTTTGATGAGAGAGAAAGCTTGAGAGAGCTTGAGGAGAGAGAGAGAGGTCGAAGAGAGAGAGAGCTTGATGAGAGAGAGAGCTTGAGGAATGAGAGAGGTCGAAGAGAGAAATGATGAGAGAGAGCTTGAGAGGAGAGAGAGAGAGGTCGAAGAGAGAGAAAGCTTGACGAGAGAGAAATGATGAGAGAGAGAGCTTGAGGAGTGAGAGAGGTCAAAGAGAGAGAAAACTTGATGAGAGAGAGGAGATGAGAGAGAGAGCATGAGGAGAGAGAGATGTAGACGAGAAAGGAGATGAAAGAGCTGATGAGATCTGACATTTAAAAGAAATAAAAAATAAAAAGTGTGTGTTGTGTGTTTTGAACAGTTGTGGATCCCTAGCAAATCTCAATTAAATAAATATGTATTAATATTATTATTGTCATTAATGTATGTGTTGACATTGAATGATCGGTAAAAAGCATTCTTGTATTCTCAAATTTCTCTCTCTCTGATGTCAATAAGAATGAAAATATTCTTTGACATCATCCCGATCAACCCACCTCTTTCCTTCACTCCTTTGATAGACGTACTCGTGGAGAGCTACGTACTCAGCTACAGATGAAGCAGAAAAGGTAGCGGTTCTACCCAAGACAACATCTAGAGGGGGTGAATAGGTGTAGTTCAACTTTTCTGGTCTAATGAAATATTGACAAGCAAGCAAATAAACAATGAGACAAATCACACAGATAATCAACACAAAGATTTGTTCATGGAGTGGAAACTTATTTAAAAAATCTCTTCAAAATCTAAAACCACTCCGGGTGTAAGACACTACCTCAAATCCACTATAGAAATTTTAATTGTTACAACCAATTTAGTGACACTTACAAAACATTTGAAGTTCCTAAACTTGATCTAGAACACCACGAGTGACCCACTCGATCTCTACACGCATGTAGTGTTGGAACTCCGACCTCTCGATAGCATCCCACGAGAACCTCTCGATCTTTGCATCAACAGCAACTCCGGAAACCTTCCAGCCAATAAAACACGACCACTTCGATGGACTTGTATGAGGTTTCATGTTGTGTGTGTGTGGTGGAGATATGTTCTTCCAAGAGAGATTTACAATGTGGGGAGAAAGTTCTCTCAATAGCTCTTGAAAGCCCCTAGGATTTTTGTTCTATTTTTCCACACCAAAGAACAGAATAAGATGTTCTATTTATAGCCCGTTTGATTCACGGCGCTCAAAAACTTGAATTTCAAGTGTCTTGAACATTGGCTCGAGCGCAGGTTAACTTTCAGAACTTCGCTCGAGCGACACGTTGAGCGACCATCAAGCGAATCTCTCTACCTGAGTTCGCTTGAGCGCTGAGTCGAGCGACCATCGAGCGGACCTCTCTGAAAGGCTTCGCTCGAGCACCACATCGAGCGCGCGTCGAGCCAACTTCTTTGGCTTGAGCGAAGTGTCAAGCCGTGTCAAGCCAACTTCCTGCACACTTCCAAAATGTGTTGTGCTTGAGCCAATTGAGCTCACTTGACCTCCTTTTCACTAAAATACACTTTAACACTTGTTACAACATAACTTTACAAATGTTTTCACAAGAATATGTCAATCAACTAAATTTTCCCTCAACAGAAGCAAACTAACCTTCGTGGTTCCACATCTATCATAATATGGAGCACTATGGCCAAGCAAGACGAGATTTTCCTGGAACCAAAGCACACCCGCTACGGCCATGCAAAACTAGATTTAACAGAAGCAAAAGACTTGATCAATTTATGAGGTAGATAGATAGGTTCACTCCTGTTTTGAAAATATATTCTTGAACTAAACTTGAAATAGAGTACTAGAGCTTTGGATCAAACTTGATCAAAGCTCTGGGTATGAGGAAAACAAAATACATTCCTTCCTTTTAGCCCAAAAGCTCAGAAACAAAATACATTCACTTTCGCGCGCGTGGCGTTTATTGTCTATTGAGAACTTATGGACTAATTTTTTCTGAGCCAAGTATTTGAAGAAGGGTCATGTGCCGCTAGCCACTTTGAATTCTTTTGGTTCTCGTTTTTGGAATTACATCATGTGTGTTATGCTTGAGGTTCTTGATAGGCTGAAGGTTAAGGAGGGGAGTGGATCTTTCTTGTATGATTTGTGGGTTGAGAATACATGGGATAAAGATCAGTTGGTGGACTTAGTGCAGGATGTTAAGGCAGTAGAGATTTATCAAAGTATTGCTGCGGGTCGAAAGGGTGAAGATGTTCTAGTGTGGATGCTTAGTAGAGACGGCAAGTTCTCGTCTGCAAGTGCATGGGATCTCGTCAGAGTTAAAGTCCTATAGCTCAGGGTATGGACTGAATTTGGCATGGTCTGTTACCTAAGAAGTTGTCAGTTTGCGTTTGGAAGGCCAAGTACAACTGTTTGCCAGTGGATGATAATATCTAATCTATCGGCATCCCTCTTGCTTCCAAGTGTGACTGTTGGATCCTTCAGGCCACAGTGAAACGAGGGATCATGTGTTGAGTTCTAATGAGTTTGTGTAACAAATTTAGGGGCTTGCAGAGTCGGCCTTGGGAATTTCGAAATTACATCATGCTTCGTGGTGGACAAGGGTCTCTCTATGGCTTTCTTGTGCAAAAGAATCATCGAGGCAGGGCATATTAGTTGGCATTCTACCATGTGTGATCACTTGGAGGTTGTGGATGACTAGTACATTTCGGGCTATACGGGAAAGGACCAGATACTTGGTGGAATTAACCTTCCACCAAGTTCATAACTGAAATATATTACTAGGTGCCTTGACAGCTTCTATAAAATATCATTCAACCTTAGATGTACACTGCATAATATTCCTCGTTGCAATAAGTTGATGATACTGCTGCATAATACTATGGCGTGTAAACCCAAGTCCGAATGGGTCAGTAGTCTAAGTAAGCTGTCGATCCCGTCGTCCTCGAATGTGAGGAGCTACAAGTTGCGAATGATGGTTGACAACTATTGCTGTAGTGACTCTGTAGGTCATCAATATCACTTTTAAGCATTGTCATAAACTCTGCAGCCTTCACTGCCCCGAGGATGGAATTTACCCAAAATTCTAGAATGACCAACTTATATCTGGGGTCAAGAATCACAGCCACAAATAATAATCTATTTATCTCCTCAATATTTTCCCAATATTTTCATATTTGGTCTTCATCCTCGTAGCCATAGCAGATAACAATCCCTTAGAGTCAGCACAACTATTTTTCAAGTAGAAGTAAAGCTTCGAGAGCTCGTTGAAGTACAAGTTTGCAGTCGTATATTTGGATCAAGATATCTACATGGTTATCTCATAAAAAACTTACAAAAATTGAACAAAGTACCTCGCACTAGTCCAATCATGTGCGTCAGGTGCATCGAACCCCTGTCCTGCTAGTTCCAACAAAGCATATCTCAGGCCCCCATCCTCGACCTCTATCCGCTCGAACGCTCTTTGGTACTTCTATGCCGCATCTAACATCATGTATGTAGAGTTTCATCGAGTCGAAACGTCCAAGCACAACATACTAGAGCATCCAATCTGAAGATCATTTGCTATTGCCTTAAATTTGACAAGCCTTTGGGGGGAACCCCTCACATATCGCACAATGTTGCGGACTCGGGTAATGGAAACATCAACCTCTTTTAACTCTTCAACAACTATGAGGTTAATGATATAAGCACAACATCGAACATGAATAAAATTGTGGTCCCAAATGACATCATTGTTCACCGTCGTATTCCACTTAAACCAATCAATTGCTGTTTCATTGGCACTAGCATTGTCAACTGTAATACACATCACTTTTCGAATTCCCCAGTCCTTTATACAATTATCCATTTTCGCCCCAATGGATGCACCTTTATGATCCACAATTTCTTTGAAGCCAATAATTCTTTTATGCAAAATTCATTTACTGTCAATGTAGTGTGCTGCGATATACATGTAGCAGACGTTCTGTATGGATGTCCATGTGTCAGTCGTAAATGACACTCTCTGGCCAGTGGTAACAAACATCTTCCTCATCTCCGCCTTGTCCTCTGCATACTTCTTCATACAATCTCGCATCACCGTATACCGTGATGGAATGGGAAATCGTGACTTAACAAAGTTTAGAAACTTTCAGAAGCCTCTCTTCTCGACTGTGGTAAAGGGCATCTCATCAGTAATTATCATCTTCGTAAGTATGTCCCTCAACATTTTCTCACTATATTGAGGGATGACCAGTTTCTTAGCTTGTGTATCATCAGTGGCCATAGAAGTTTTGTAACTGAGGTTGGTCTGATCAGTGGCCGCCAATCCCTTCGCAATCTTATATCGTTGGCAACCATTAAGATGTGTTATCATCACACTGGTGCCTTGTTTTTTCGAATGAAATTTACAAAGTTGACCACAATAGTGGCATCTTGCTTGTGGGTTCACAATATCACTAAGAATTTTTGTGAAATGCTCCCATGTTCACAACTGTTTTTTAGAAGACCGTTGTGATTGTTCATGCTCAATGGACATCTCCTCCTCTTCATTGAACATATCCTCATCCTCACCCTCTATATCTACTGGGAATGAGAGTCTACTACTCGCACAAGATGCAGCTGCTCTATATGTAGCTACCCTGGATGTGGCTCTAGGGGTGAAAGTATCCACAGGTGTAGGATCTGTAGCATTGGCATCCGCCACATCCCATTGTGGACGATCGTCTCCACTAGGTCTATGATTCATATCACAATAAAAAAAGCTACAAAAATCAATTAGAAGTAAAAAATTAGTTTAAAAAATAACTAGGCTATATTAAAAATTTAAAAGGCATTAACTCATTTAAGGGAGAGAATGATAATTATGATATCCCAACAAAAGTTCCCTTACAAATTTTTAAAAAAGAACATAAAAAATGAAAACATAAAAAGTTCAAATGATGGGAACCTCAAAAAAAGGAATGATGATTATTTTAGTAGTTTGGAATTCAAATGATGGGAAAAGTTTGTAGCCTCTTTTTTTTTTCCCTTCGCTGTAAAGTATAAACTCAATAACAATAGGAAAATTTGACAGATTTCTGGACTGCATGCATTTCTGGTACACATTTGAGTCTTTGATAGGTTTCTGTAAAGTAAAATAGTTCAAGCTAGCACACATGCATTTCTGAACTGCATTTGACAGGTTTCAGTTCATAGAATGTGACTAAGAGCGTAACAAGTGTGCTCATTGATCCCTTGGCTCAACAATGATGATCACTTTGACACATAATATATGATCATCAAGACGTTGATTGGCCTCAGGGCCGGCTCATTAGATTTTGAGGCCTAAGGCGATAACTTAAAATGGGGTTTTTTTTCTTATATCAAATTAATTATGTTATATTTAAATATATTTTTATTTAAAAATTATTTTTCTTGCTTTTTGAGATACAAAATTGCTAATTAAATTTTTATATTCAAGTTCTTCTAATATCTTCTTCTCAATTGATAATATGGCTTGTCCATTTAATCTTTCATGCGACATTGTTGATCTTAGATAAGATTTTATCAATTTTAATTTTGAAAAACTTCTTTCTGCAGAAGCAACAGTAATAAGTATTGTCAATAAAATTCTGTAAGCAATACATGCATTCGGAAAAGAATCAAGTCTTTTTATATAATTTAATATATCAATATGAGTGCTTTCTACTACTGGTAAAATTTCTTTTAAAACTTTTAGTTCAGAAAATAAATCTAAACCACCAATATCATATTTCAAAAAGTTTTCAAGACTAAGACAATTTTTTTGCAAACTACCATCATCAAGTGTTTTCAATTTCTTAATATTAAATAGAAAACCAAATATATTTTCATATATTTGAAACTGTTTAAACCTATTTTGAATTGAAGAAATTGCTTGATCTATTATGAATAAGAAATAATTAATTCTAAAAGATTCTTCAGCAGATTGTGTTGTCTCTTCATTGACATTTTCATCAAACTGTTTTTTTTTATGAATTATTCATTTTGCTCTAAATACAGGTTCTATTTCCATACTAATTGCAATCTCTTTCGATGAAATCATAGCAGATTTAAATCCAATTTCTCTATAATCTTGAAAAAAAAGAAACAAGACTTTTTAATTGATCGATGGCAACATCTATATGCATATATTTAGATTGCAGAGTTTTACTTACAGTATTGACGGCAAATAATATATCATACCATATGGTCATGCCTAATATGAATTCAAAGTTCTCAATTTTGTATTCTACTAAACAATTAGCTTGACTCTTTATTTTAGGATCTTCAGTTATTTTTGCTAGTTGCAATAAAGCTTCTCTTATTTGTAAAGTTTGAAATTTTATTGCTTTGATACTTTCAATTCGACTTGCCCAACGTGTTTGTGAGAGTGGCTTAAGAGTTAGAATCGACACATTATCTTGCAAAATTTTCCATCGCTTTGTTGATGAAGAAAATAAAGAATAAATAAGTTGAACTATTCCAAAAAATGATATAGCTTTAGGACAAGAATTAGCCATGTCACATATAACAAGATTAAGATTATGACATCCACATGGCGTGTAAAATGCTTTAGAGTTTATATCAAGCAATCTTCTTTCCACTCATTGTTCTTTTCCTTTCATATTAGACCCATTATCATAACCTTGTCCTTGAACATTATTAATATCAAGTTCAAGATTTTTTATTGCATCTAATAATTCACTGAGAATACCTTTTTCACTTGTATCATCTACTTTAATAAATTCTAAAAAATGTTCTTCTATTTTTATTGGACTTGTTGAAATATTAACACATCTTAGTATGAGAGACATTTGTTCTTGATGATTTGCATCTGAGGTACAATCAAGTACAATCGAAAAATATTTTGCTTCATTGATTTTTTTAATAATATGGGTTTTAATTTCAGTTGCTAGCAAGTGTATTAATTCATTTTGTATATTATGCCCAAGATAATGATTATGAATTTCACCATTTTGAATACGTATAATGTGTTCTTGCATACTGGATCAAATTCAGAAATCATTTCAATTAGACTTAAAAAATTTTCATTATTTTCTTGGTAGATTTTTTCATTTTGTCTTGGAAATGGTAAATTATTTTTACCAAGAGTTTTTACTACATCAACAATTCTTAATAACATTTTTTTCCAATGATCTTTTTCTTTGTTAATTTGTTCTTGGACTTTTTTGTCAATTGTTTTATTTCTTAACAATCTCATTTCCAAATCAAGCCAAGCAGTAATGTTAGTAATATGCTCATTGGTTGTTTTATGGCTTTTAAGCTTAGCACTAAGATTTTTTCAGTCATCGGTTCCTTTATTAGCTAGTTGACTTATACTAAGTTTTGAATTAAACAACTTGCAACAAAAACAGAATACTCTATTCAAGTCTTTTGAATATACTAGCCATTTTCTATCATGTTTCTCCTCATTTGATAAGTTTCATATATAATATGTAGTGCAAAAATGTCTAGAGTTCTCATCCTTAGGAAAGTTTATATCTCTATATCTAATTGGGCCATTTTCTACTAATAAATCTCTTAATTTTGTATTAACATATTTCCATTGAGCAGAGTCATAAATATTTGAAGGAATAGAATCAGATATGTCCTCAGTATTTTTATTTTCTTCTATACTTTTTCTAAATTCTTCAGTAATAATTGTAGTAGTACATGCTTGAGCACTATCCTCAGATCCCTTTTGTTGAGTTTGTTGTGTTGTTTCATTATCTTCATATCCCTTTTATTGTATTTCTTGATTTATTTTGTTATCTTCTAATCCTATTTGGTGTGGTTCTTGATCATTTACAAATGTTTCACCTAAAGTTTCTACTATTTTTTGTTTGTTGGTAGTAACAAATTTATTTAAAGATCATTTTTGGGATTCAATCAGTTTTTCTATTCTTTTTTTTTTTTTTAAGTTTCTTATATCTAGATGCATATTTTCTATTAGACATATTTTCTAGTAGAAAAGAACAATATCTACTATATAAAATCTAATTATGCTTATGAATATTCTAGAATAAAATAAATATGGACATAAAATAATAGAATCTGATTTAGCGAATGAGATTCACTTTCATATACCAAATGGCCTTCACTTTTATGTAAAATTGTTAATCTGTAATAAATAATAAAATATCTTAATATTAATATCTAAAATTAAGAAATAAATTATAAATTAGAAGTATTGAAAGAGAAATAAATAAAATTTAAAAAATAATCCATAGGTAGGCCATGTAATTTGTCATTTGTGAATTGTGAAACTGTGAAACCTACGAGTAGTTGTTTAAATCTTGAAGAATAACACAAATTACAACTGGTCATATGATTTGTGATTGTGAAAGCTACGAACCTACATCTCAAAGTAGAGGTTTAAAGTGTTGAATAAGACAAAATACAATCGGTTATGTGATTTGTGATTGTGAACGCTACGAACCTACATCTTAAAGTAAAAGTTTAAAGTCTTGAAGAATAAGACAAAATATAATAAAGAGAGAAGATGTTCACTAGGGCCGGCTATCAGTAAATAAGTTCACAGAATGAGTATCGCGTGGCTTTTTTATTGCCAAACCTTTAACCTTAATGAGTCACTCAATGCTTCACTTATCTATATAAAACAAAAAAATTTCACTTTATAAACTGCAGGTCATAGTTAGAGACTCAGAGCCTCACTGCCTCAGATTACTTACCTTCATCTGTTTGTCACCGACATCAAAGTCCAAAACATAGTAGAGACTTAGAGTTGCAGCAGTTGCTCTACGTCTGCCAATGCGTGCGATTGGAGACAATAAGAATTGGAGAGACTGTCAGTGCAAATAAGAGTAAGATGATGCGCAAGAGAGAGATTAGAGAATGGAGAGTGGAGTATATGGGTAATAAAATTTTTCTTGTAGATCTGATGTATAAAAAGAGAGTTTTTGATATAGTTTCGTTAGATTTTTTTGGAATTTGTAGAGGGAATTACTGAATTTACAGAGTCATTATTGTGACTTTTAGCCTTTCTAAGAGAAGTTACAAACTATGTAATTAAATAAAATTTTTTATTTTTATTTTTATAATTGTTAGCATTTGTTTTTTTTGGTGGAGTTGAGAATTGATTTTCTTAATTTTTAATGTTAGCATCTCTTTGTTTAGTTTAGATAATTTAATATTTTCAATTGGTTTTACTTAATTATTTTCTGAGTCCTTCTTCCTTTAGTTTAGATAATTTAATTTTTAATTTAATTAATTTCTTAATATTTTCTAAGGTCTTTTTTCACTATGGGGCCTTAGGCAACCGCCTAACTCGCCTTATGGGAGAGCCGGTCCTGATTGGCCTTTACATGTCATGTACGTACTACATGCATAGAACTATATATATATATATCATGATCACGTACGTACAGATCATGATCACGTATAGGTTAATTTCTCTATTGATCAATGGAGGCAAACTTGATGTTAAGGACAAAGATTGTTCATTGATATATTATAGAAACATGTGTTTTTAGTGACCTTAATGATCATATATCGAATAATGATTAGATATGGCAATTTTAACATGACAACTAAACAGACCAATCCAAGTGCTATATTCCTTTCCTATGTATGTGAGTGTGACTAATGTGATTTTTATATCACTTTTGATCTACTGGTAGTGTTAGTTGTATATATTGCTCTTAGAATCTTATTGACCTTATCATTGCCATCAACAAGTTTAAAGGTAAATATACATACACAAAAAATGATCAGAGTAGAATTTTTAGAATTTGATAAAAATTAAATTATGAAAGAGTTTTTTTTATCAAACACATCGCATGCATACTGCCAACAGTCCAACCGATGAGCTATCATCAATTTTTGCTAAATTTCCTTACTACAAGACTACAAATACAACTCAACTTCACTAGAATAACCACCTTTATGATCTGAAAGTAACAAGATCTAGGCAACCCGAGATGGAAGAATAAAAAAATTAAATCAATTTTAGGGCTCAGAATCAGAACAACGGAAACATACTAAAGGGCAAAGGCTACGGAGGCTGGCTTGAGAACGAGGCGGCGAGACTACGGACTACGGAGGCGCAAAGAGGAACGGCGGCTAGGGAACGAGGCGACGAGATCAATTCAGGGTTCACTGGTTTGGAGAATAGAAGAGAAGAAGAAGGAAGAAGGGGAAGAAGGAAGAAGGGGAAGAAGGAAGGAGGAAGAAGGGAAGGAGAGTCCTGCATTTTGGACCCCCCGTGTGATGAAACGACGCTGTTCCACATTTAGTGGAAGGGTGTCGTTTCGCATATTTATTTATTTTTTTTAAAAAAAACTAGATGTCGTTTTACATCTTTTTATTTATTTATTTATTTATTATTATTTTAAAAAATCGGAGTTGGAATCGGATTTCTGAGCTCCAGTTCACTCCAAACTCCGACACCAACTCCGACCCTTTATTCGGAGCTACTTTGACTCTGAATTTCAATTTCCGACTCTGTCGGAGTCGAAATCAGAGCGGGAGTTGGGTGGAGTTGGAATTTTTGAAATTTTGCACAGCCCTAATTATAAGTACTGTTCTGTTGTCTATATAAAGAAGCTTGTAAACATGTGAGGGCATTCTGAAACCTCATCTTTTCTCCTTCAAGCTTTCCCTTCTCTAGTCTTCCTCACTTTCTAAAATCTCTGGTGTAAACCTTCCAACCTTCCTTTATGTCTTCTGCTTCCAACCCTTCTGAGAATTAATCTCCATGTAAGTATTATGCCTTTAATAAAGTTGATTTTATCATATATCTTTTCTATCTTTTATATTTATTCATGCATATGGTTGGTTATACCGTCTGTTTTACTTGCACTTATGCATATGGCTGGTTATACTGCATTTTCTTTCTATTGTTAAGCTATTAATATAAATTACCTTATATATATATAAATATATATATATTTACTGGTTTACTTATTTGGTATCATAGCCATTGGCTATTATATTGATATTTAATTGTTGTTTTATGATATCTATTATTTTTATAGAATATTATTTTGCTCATAGTGCTGGTTATCGAGATTTATATGATTTAAAATATATAGGTTACACTACATTTTTTCAAATCCATTTTTCAAGTCCTGTTAATCTTATAATTATTAATTATATTTGTTAATGTTTCACATTTTAAATGATAATATATAAAAATATTTTAAATAGACAACATTTAAAATAAAAAGTAATAATATTTATATTATCAGTAGATAAAATTGTTACGTGATTTGCTAAACATCCTTAAGGGAAAATTCTAATAATAATATTTCTATTACAAAAAATTCTTCTCATCAGTTATAATTTATTACACCACACGATCACATTCCATACCTTAAAAAAAATACATCCACATCTTATGAAAAATACTTACACCATATAAAAAATTTTTTTTATAGATATAAGGTGTGAAAATGAATAATATCTGATGCATAAAATTCATCTTCTATCACACATGTCATCGTTGCATCCTAACTTACCGTTTCGTAATATTTTAAACATAAAATTAAAATATTATAGGGACGGTAAAAATATTAATATATTTGTTGTATTAATTGAAAAATAATTAATTTAACTGTCTGTCACTTAATTTGATTATGACTGCGCGGGTATTTTACTTGTAGATATAATTTTTAAAAAATTCTATTTAGTGTAGACTATATATATTTCACTCTATTTATATACAATAATTTTATTTTCCTAGAAAAAAATATAAAATTTATAAACTAAATCGTGCTGCGTCAATATACGTGGATGTATATTATCTACGCTGATTTGCTAAAGAAAGAATCGGGGCTTTTATAGGCCCAATGCAAACTAACGGCCCCAAAAGCACCACTTCCGCTTGCGTGCTAAAGTAACACATTCGGCCCACGACAACCAATAAAAACTATTTGCATTTTCCTCGCTTTCTTTAGAATCTTTGGTCTCGTCTCACCTCAGTGACCTCAGTTTTTCGTTCTTTTCGCTCGGAAGAAGTGGTACCAGGTGAGCTCTTTCTCGGATCAGATCTCAGCTGTCAATCTCTCAGAAATTTATCATTTTAGCGTAGATTTTACTTCAATTCAATGCAATTCGCTCCCCCTTGTGGTTGCCGTGAACGAAGGAAAACATGAGAAAACAACGAAATTTATCATCAAAAATTGCGCGAGTTTTGGTCTCTCTCTCAGACGCGAAAAGGCGGTTGGAGAATCTGCCGAGTGGATAAATTAGGTTACTCAGATTTCAGGTTTTTAGGTTTTGTGCAGTTTTTTTAAAATTTTCTTCGTTTTCTCAGCAGCCAAATGCTTATTATGTTCCTAGGTGAGTTAATTTATTCGATGCTTCCCCCAAGCTTCTTTTGAGTTCCTTGCACGAGCCCTATTATTCGCGGCTGGGGCTTCTTAACGAGATCAGAGCTTGCAGCTATATTTCGTGCTATCCGGATCGTTCCGCAATTTTTCTAGCTTCGTGAAAGCGCCGAGTGTTGTTGTTGTTCTTCTTCTTCTTATTATTAGTATTACTACTGTCTTTTATAAGGTTGCATTTTTTAAATTTTTTGGAGGTTGAGATTAGTTCCAAAATGCTGATTTGATCTGATTTGGAATTTCCTAATTCACCAAATTTTGATGAATCGGATGGTGTAGAAAGCATTAGAGGGCAGACTTGGAATGTGGGCCTCAGGTTCAATTTATATAAACTAGTTCTATATAACCTTACGCAGCTTTTATGTAATGATGATGATGCCTGTGGTTGAACTAATGTGTGTGTGTTTTTTTTTGTGGGTGGGTGCAATAACCTTGTTTATTTACTATTCTTTTGACAGCAATTGGTTGTATGGTTCGGGTTGTGCGTGGTTCTGCTTATTATTGAAATAATTATGAATTTGACAAGATATTTTATTCTTTTAGGTGATTGATACAAATACAATCTCTTTTGCTGCCTTTTCTACTGGTCTTCCTTGGTTCTCATTTCTGAATAAGCCAAGATGGTAAGATTTTTTGTTCTGTTCGTATATCTGTTCAACCGCCAATGAAATAATGAAACTCTCACCTTGTTTATTTTTTCTGGTCCTATATCTGTAGTTTTCATCCGTATAGGATTTTTTGGTGTAATATTGCTTCTTATTTTGATGTAGGTTGTTCTTGCTGTTTCCATTGTGAGCAAGTCCGGGAAAGGTGAGTTCTTTGCTTGTCATTTGCATTTCTTGTCTGAGTTGAATAAAAAAAGTTATCTTATTGCTATTGATCTCCATATACATCCACCTTATCAGTAGTGTTTCTATAATTAATCTCAAAAAATTTATTTTTTTGTTTCTATTTTTTATTTCAAAATATCTTAATGAGGCTTGGAGAATTGCATGTTACCTGTATGCTTATTTTAATTTATTTTGCACCCTTTTGTATAAAAATATAAAAAAATTAACAACTGCCATTTCATCCATCAAAAAATCTCCACAATTTAATATTATTCATACAATTTCTACACACCACATTTTTTAAAATTTTTTTTAAAATTTTTTTCTTTTATCAAATATTTATTATATGAATAATGAATAGAAAATTTGAAATAGTTTAAAAATAATAAATTCAAAATAAAATTTAAAAAAATATTAAAAAATTTAAAAATTTAACAAATTGTGAAGTATGGAGAATGGTGAAAATTATATAGCAAAACTCATGTGCACTCTAAAAGAGAACTTTCTTCTTTTTTAAATCTTTTTATATATATATATGTATATTTATTTATTTAAGTACTGCGCCCCACAACCAACAAAAAAACTCCCAGACAATGACACACGTTGTGATTACTGACACATTAGCAGTCAATTGCCCAATTACTTGTGATTCATATTTGATTGCATGAATCTCGTTGTGATTGCGTATAAGCAATCCTCCAAGAATCAAATCTTTCTAACTAATCAATCGTATGTGGGATAAGCATTTCTAACGTGGAATCACGTCGTGCTACGAGGGCGTAGCACGAGAGTGGTCACGTTTATTTATTTATTTTATTTATTTTTTTCATATATATATATTTTTTAAAATAAAAAATTTATAAATTCATTTAAAAATACTTTCTTAACGGTTAAATAAAAATAATATAATGAAAAATAAATAGAATATGAATCGGTGACTTTTGTAGTGCTGCTTCCTCGGTGGATCCAGCATTTTCCTTCATTAGATTAGTATTTTTTATCTTTTCTGACCATATTTCTTTTTCATTTACGAAAACTCAAATCATATTTAACAAAAAATAATGATAGGGTTACTATTCTACTACTACTCATTTACTATTTTTTTTGTATTTGATTTTTTTTAATTTTTAATTTTACTTAATGATTAAGAAAATGAATATTAGTAATGTTATATATATTTTTAATTTTTTCTTAGTGATTAAGGATGTTAAAAAAATACTTAAAAGAAAATAATAAAAAAATAAAAAATTTTAAAATGAGCTTGGGTAGTAGATAGGTAGTAATAGGGTAGTAACCCTATCACTATCCTTTAACAAAAGGCTTACAATAATGAGCGATGCTACACCCCGGATGGTGTACGAGACGGGTCCGATAAGGATATTTTTTCTAATTTATAATTTAATTTTTATACTCTTAAATATTTAAAAAAATCATAACATTATTAAAAAATATTTTCTTAATTACTAAATAAATAAAAAAATTATCGAAACGCAACTATTGGTGAGAGTAAATTTCTCTACAATAATTGAATACACGAATTCACGTGATGTGAATGGTACTCTAAAATCTAGAGTGGATAAAAAATATACACTATATATAACATTTTATAATATTTTATTGCTGTATGAGTGAATTCATCACTTGATGTTAAATAGTCAATAAATATATAACCATGCGCGAAATAAAGTAAGACCCAATAGTACTATTGTTTGTACTCAAATCATGTCCACTCTTCTATCACTTTCTTCTACTACTCATTTTGAGCACCAAGAAGAAGATGGAATGAGTCAAGAATGCAAAGACGTTGACATATCTTCCCTATCAACAAAAAGCTATCTTAGTCAATATCGTGGATTTTGGATCCTAACTTTATCCATGGAAGGAGTAATAGCATTCCAGAAACTTGGTCAAACTTATATGATATTTATGATCATGATTGAGATAGATTTTTAGTCCTTACCTGATCTACCCAATCCTTTGAAAAAAATGAATAAATACAGGACTATATAAAAAAATTAATTTTTTTAATAGTAGACTCTATTCTTTATCAAAATATTACCCAATATTTGCGTACTCAACGACTATATGTAGTATTACTCTTCTTTTTAGAAAAATGATATTTGCAGTCGTGGAATGCATAAATGATGCACAATTCCTTTAAAAAAAAGTGAGTAAATATGGGACTCAAATAAAAAAAATTAATTTTTTAAGTAACATCATCGGTATGGTTCCTATTATATACTTTGTTTTTGTTGACATGTCTTCAGCAAAGTAAATTTATTTATTGTACTACTACTTGTTTGTAAAAATGAGTTTGCTGCAGTACTTTCAACGTACGCTTATGTTAAATGTATGGAAAGTAAAATAAAGTTGTACTAATACTAGTGTTAATTAAAAGGAGATGAACGCCCAAAACGATGGACTCTTAATTAAGGTATATACATATATATATGCATGTATGTATATACAAAGATGCCAACTATATATCTGGGCATCACATCAAGTGTTCATCAATATCAAGACAAATATAAATGATTAAATATATATCTTTCTATTAGTTTAAACTTTTAGAATAAGTGGTGATTTTACATTAATTCATATCACAAAAACTCTCTTTCAAGTATGTGTACATGAAGAGTTGATGATAGCAATAATATCTTACATATATGCCCTGCCCTACCTTTCTTTTCATCCTTTTGCTAATTGGGGTATGATTGAAGTATGGATTGTAATTTGTGGGGACACGAGAAAAAAAGAAAGAAGAAGATCAATGACTATTAGTGGAGTAACTTCAACTAAGGTTCTTTCATCATTGGGTAGAATATCCAAATTATTACACAATTTAGGGATATTACAGATTATAAAAACATTTAAATTATACTTTGGATCAACTTCTAAGTTGTAAATGTGAATTCAGTTCATGCGGCCTTGTGATAGTTGAGATAAAAACCAAAACACACGCACCTATAATATTTGATTTCCTATCAATCAAAATCTCATTAATTTAAGTAATTTTGAATTTTATAGCGATTTTTTTTCTTAACTATATGATTTGCAAAGGTTCAAATTGTTTTCAAGAGCTTTCTACTAACTCTCTTTCACATTAGAGTTAAAATAAAACTAATTTCACGTTAAATTGTTTTTTTTTTTTTTTATAAATAAAATTAGAATACTTTTATTGATACTCATTATAAAAATGAATGAATACATGTAGGATAATTCTCAAGCTGAATGCTCTCTTCCAAAATTCCTAAAGCACTCTTTGCTAACACATCAACAACTTTATCAACTCTCCTAGAACATGTTACATGCTTGACGTGCCCTTTAAATAAATAAAACTTTCGCATGATTAACGTGCCATTTAAATAAAACTTTCTACTTTTTAACATATATATGTATATATATATATATATAGGCACACAGTTGGACTTGTAAAAAATTTTGTTGTCACGTTGATTGTTTTCTGTAGTCCATGAACATTTAACTCACAGAACAACTTAATACTATACGCTAAATTTTCATTCTATTTCGATTATACTAAGTAGTATGTAGTATATTCGTCACTATTAAATGATAAAAAAATATGTAATAAATAATTATTTAATGTTGATCATAAATATGTCACATCTTATTTAATGAAAAAAGTGAAATGATAATATGGTATATAAAATTTTCCCGAGCTGTCAAGTTGATTCTCAAGCCAAGACGGCTAACTGGCCAGGTTCACGAGACAAACAAAAAGGTAACATATTTCTATTCGGACGATTAGCTTTCTATTGACCCTTGTACAGCTGTTTACAATTGTCTTTCTTTTATATTGTTTTCTCGTTTATTTTCCTTCCACTCTTTTTAAAAAAAAAAAAAAAAAAAATTATATAGATCATGCTTGGATAATGTATACTTTCAGATCAATTATAAACTTGATGCCAGTGCTAGAGCAACCGAGAGTGGCTCCCGATACTGCCCACCAAGAAGGTTATTTCATTTTATTTTTTTATGTATTTTTTAATCTCTTTAAATATATTTTTAAAAATTTCACAACATCATTTAAAAATACTTAATTTTTAAGTAAATAAAATAAAATATAAAATATAAAAAAATGAGTATGTAAGAATCATCGGGAGAATGTGCCGGTGGATTTGGTGTTTTCCAAACTTGATAATGCTTGTCGAATCAGTCATACACATACTTGATTACGCACGAGGGTTTTATCCCTTTCCTCCTTATTTTATTTTATTTTTGGGAAAGTATTATAACATGCCTCGGTGTCCCTTTTGTGTCACGAGTGTATATATATATATATATATATACTAGTAAGGGCAACGTGCGTTGCACGTATGCCCAGGAGAAGTTTATCTAACAAGCATAACAAGTAATTACCTGCCAATTTTCATCTGTGGTATACGCCTCAACCACAATTTTGCAGGGGTCATTGTTAGAGCTATCAGTTAAGCCTTCGGTTAGAATAAACACATTCAAAATTTCAGTATCCAAGAAGAATACAATTTCATTATGAGTAAGTCACTATTTACATTAACTTGTCTAGACACGGCAAGATTTGAAGATGAACACAGTGAGAAAACAAATGAACCTGAATCCAGTTTTAAACACAGAAAGATAATCTGAATTTCAAATGGAACATCAAGACACTTCAAGTGCTCAGATAAATGCAAATATTTGATTGTCAACATGTTATCCTTCAAGCTATTAGCAGCAAACGTAAAAACAAAGAAATGCTTTTGCAAGAACACTAATGAATAATTTTACCTTCAGGAGTCTAATACGGAGTAGTGCTTACATGACTTTGCTGTCTTTTCCTCTCATCCCGAAAATGAGCAAAGGCATGGTGATCAAAACCAAGGACACGCATAACCTGAAAAAAAAAAAAGAAAAAAAAACAATTGTTGATCATTAGAAAAAAAAATACCACTTCTTTCATTCCTAAAAAATATAAATATATACATAGGTATGGATATATATAAAAATTGACCTCGTGTATGAGAGCAACTGAAAGTAAAGACTTGGCTTCAGTTGTGAAACCGCAAGGAGCAACAATTACATGGCCTAAAAAAGAATGAAATATTCTCAAATCAGGAAAAGAATGAAATATTCTAAAAAAACAATGCATACAGAAACTCTCATTGACATTTCATGTGGGACTCTGCATGTCACTTTTACCACTGGAAAGCCTTTTGGAGCCACTAAGTCCAGCAGTTGCACCCATAGATTTTGACATTTTGTGTTCACTTCAGAATCATTTTCATCACCACCTCCACCAACTCCTGTATCAACAAACATTACATCCACAAACAACAAATAAAACTGCTAAATGTGGAATACATTCATGATCTTTGCTCTCAGGTACAAGAAACATGGAGGGGAAAAATCAAGAGAAATGGAGACAGGCAGTGAAAGAGAAAGCAGAAAAAGGAAGGAAAAAAATAGAACAAACAGTAAAAGAGGGAAAGAACCAAAGAAACATGCTTTCAAATCAAGAAAGAACAGACAGCAAGAGAAATTCGAACTGCCCTTCAGATAGGTTCACAATGAAGATAAAACATAACATTGAGAAGCAATAAATAAAAATGCAAAAAATGCTTTCAAATCTGAACCCAAAGAACTCTTTCAGATAATATCTTTATATTAAACTTGCTAGACGTATCCACCTCCACAAAAAGAAGCCAAACATTTTTTTAAAAGGACGCAAGAACACAATTCAAACAAAACATGAGACATTTTACAAAAAAGTTAAAACATAACCTCACCATGTGAGAATCTAAACACTCCATGCTGCACCAAAAAATATTGAAGCGGAACAATCCCGGTATGAAGGAAGCATCTGGAACTCAGTGCGGAATAAAAATCACTTCAGAAAACCAAAGATTAAAAACATAGACATAGATTAGCAGCAGAACAACCTATGAAAGGAAAAATCATGGCATTCTTTTTGTTTATCAAAACTATTCAATGTCACTTGCACAAATATTCGAACTTACAAACCAAAAGCCAATGCTATGAGAGCTTAAACATTCATTTGCGAATTTCTATTCTAATGCTTACAATCCATGGGCCATTATATCCCCAATTCTACAAATTCAAAAATCCAACCATTGAATATGAACACAAACATGAGTAAAAATCTGCATGTGTGGGTCATGTAGAACTCACCGCGAAGGGATTAGCCTCCTCGTCGAGAGAGAGAGAAAGATAAAGATAAAATCTTTAGTCTTAAAACCATAATATCTACCAGTTTCTTTAAATCTAAACAGAATTGAGAAAATAGATGAGCAAAAGAGAGAAATCGAAGGCAAACCGACGAACACACACCGTGACGAGGACAATGGAAAACCATACCCACGGCGCAACGGCAGTGAAAACGACGGAGAACAATCGAGAAACAAACACCCCGAACCAAGAAACATAGACCACGACCAAAGAAGATGAAAATCACTCTTATACCAAGTGGCAAGCAGTGAAAGCGATGGGAAAAAAAATTCAGAATCTGATAAGAGCGATGAAAGCGGTGGAAAACAAAGAAAAATTCAGAATCACAGGAATTTGAGAAAGACGGAACCAAAAGCACTTAGACCCACGTAATGTGGAGATTCAGAAGGAAAGAAGGAGATTTCGAAAAGCTGAAGGATCGAAGGCGGTGAAAAGAAAATAAAAATAAAATGGAATAAGTTTTGAGTCGGTTTCAGTAGGAAGTGATAAGATTGTAAAGGTAAAAAGACAATAATACTTAAGGCGGTGAAGCAAAACGAGAAATAAAAAGTGGTAATTTAAGGATACAAGGAAGGACAAAATGGGAAACAAAAATATTAGACGAAATTACTATTCATCCGGGATTCACGTTTATATATATAGTAGATATATGAAATGTTAAGCAATACACAAGGTGAGACTCCAATATTTAGAGCTACCTTTCCTACTAACATGTCTACACCTCAACAAGATTCTTCTCCTCGTCCGTATAATCTACGAGATGATGAATTGACCCAAGGGTGTAGGGACTTCATATCCTCCCTGCCAACAGAAGACTCGCTCAGCCAATACAATGGATTTTGGATCCCACATTCGTTCATTCAAGGTGTTCTAGGTTTCCAAAAATACTTCCAAGCTCGGGACACCAATATTCTACTTGCAACCTCTACCAAAGTTGGCACTACTTGGTTGAAGGCTATCTTGTTCGCCTTGGTGAATAGGATGCACCATCATGTTGACCATCAAGAACATCCTCTGCTCAAAAACAATTCTCATAGTCTTGTGCCCTACTTGGACTTGTATCTATACAATAAAAAAGAGGTTCCAGATCTCACATCTTTTACCTCTCCAAGGCTCTTTTCAACTCATTCGGCTTATGTATTGTTACCAACATCTGTGAAGAACTCAACTTGTAAGATTGTGTATTTGTGTAGGAACCCCAAGGACACTTTTGTCTCACTATGGCACTTCCAAACCAAGTTGAATTGGACCACAGACTCACTTGAGGAGGCTTTAGATAAGTTTTGTAGGGGAGTGAGTCCCTTTGGGCCGTATTGGGATAATGTTGTGGGGTATTGGAAGGTAAGTTTAGAAAACCCTCAAAAGATACTCTTCTTAAGGTATGAGGAAATGAAAGAGCAGCCTTCCACCCACTTGAGGAGATTAGCTGAATTCTTACTGTTTTTACCCAAGAAGAAGATGTCAGAGGTGCAGTAGATGATATCTCAAGGTTGTGTAGTTTTGATAATTTGAGTAACTTGGAGGTGAATAAAAGTGGAGTTTCCAGCCGAGGTGTGAACCATGCTGCATTTTTCCGCCGCGGTGAGGTTGGAGGGTGGGTTGACTACTTCACACCTCAAATGGAAGAGAAATTGGATCGTACGATTGAAGAGAAGTTTCATGCTATAGGATTAAAATTTTAGTTCTTTAAGTTGTGTCACCAAATTTTAAGTTGTATTATTAGCGTTCCTTTATTTTTCTATCGATAATTGTATCAGCAGTATGATCTATTATATATGTAAGAGGATGTATTCAGTATTTTCAATGTTTATGTTGGCATATAAAGTGAGAAATGTATGTTGTGTTCTCTAATTATTATGTCTTCATATGATGATCATAAGGATATAATTCTTGTGCCAACAACACCCTGTGTTCAGTAGCTTATAATATTTTTCTTCATTCTATTGATAATAGGTTGGGAACAACTTAGTTTCCCATGCATGAATCTACCTATATGTTGTATTTGGAACCAGGTTAAATAGGACCACCGATTTACTTAAGGAGGCTTTAGATAAGTTTTGCAAGGGAGTGAGTTCGTAATTTAGATCGTATTGGGATTATGTTTTGAGATATTGGAATGAAAGCTTGAAGAAGCTCCAGAGGGTACTTTTCCTAAGATAAGAGGAAATAAAAGAGCAGCCCACGACCCATTTGAAGAGAGTAGGTGAGTTCTTGAGGTGTCATTTTTCCCAAGAAGAAAAGGATAGAGGTGTGATAAATGAAATCTCAAGGTTGTGTAGTTTTGATCATTTGAGTAACTTGGAGATGAATAAAAGAGGTTTTTTTTTTTTTTTTAAAGAAAGAGATGAAGGCCACATGTCCACGAGTGACCCCCTCCCTAATTTATTATAAACCCTCACATATGGCGGAGGAAAACCTTATTAGCAAACAATAAAACCAATGAGCTATACAATAAAAAACACCCAATACTCAAAAACAAAAACCAAAACCACCCTATACCCAAATGATAAACTCCAATCAACCCATCCTAATTAAAACGACTATCTCCGAATAGACGGGAGACCCAGCGCATCTATTCTTAATATACCCCTCAAAAGCCTCGGAAGACCATTATCGGACGCAAAACTCCAACTTAAACCCTTTTCGCCTCGCTTTGCCAAATAGTCAGCAACCTGATTACCTTCTCGGAATTGGTGAACCATTTGGAAAGTAACTCCATTCAATTCCTGAAGAAAAGAGTCCCAATAGTCCCAAAGCTACTATAAATTACAGCACCTGTTCTTCACCCAATCCACCACTACCTTGGAGTCACATTCCAAAATAACATGTTGACAAGCCATTTCTTTACATAACTGTACCCCTTGGAGTAAAGCTCTCAATTCAGCGTCATTATTGGTACCGGACCCGTATGTCGCAGCAAAACCCGCCATAATTCGGCCCTGATGATCCCGCAATACTCCACCCCCACAACAATTCCCTGGATTCCCACGGCAACTACCATCTACATTTAACTTCCACCACCCACTAGGAGGCTTCGTCCAGACTACATGCTCCGGCTTTCTCTCAACACGTAAATTAGTTCTAACGTCCAAAGCATGCAACACCTGCTTATCAAACATAGTCAAACTCTTATCTTCCATATCGTTAACCAATTTCCCCATCCATGACCGAACTGACCTCCAAACATCCTCTACATTGACTTGCACACCCTCCATCCGAGCTTGGCATCGTCTTCGCCACAAGCACCAAGTCAGAATGCTCCGTAACAGGCCAAGCAGAACACCTCATTTATTTCCTTTTTTCGCACATACCATCCAGACCGTAACTCAGTGCCACCAAGTTCTAGCTCGTAAACAGGAAATGCCGAGCACCAAAGAGGCAGCACGCCATACCTGTTCTGCAACTTGTCCAGTAGCAAGAACGTGGTCCAGCGACTCCGTTTGTGGCGATATACAACAATCACATCTTGATGCCAAAACCACTCCACGTGATTGCACCCTGATATCCGTAACTAAACAATTAAACCGAGCCCGCCACATACACACTGAAACTTTCTTCGACAGATGCTTGCACCAGATCCAGTCCATCCAAGCATGATGATCTTCCTTCACTCTAATTAGATTCCAGGCACTAGTAGTAGAAAAGCGTCCATCCTGTGTGGGTTTCCATATTAACACATCCCTCCCAGGCCTCCCTGCCCCAATCTCCCGGAATACATCATATGCAATCTCTGGACCAACAAGTTGCTCAAGCAGCTTGAAATTCCAACTTTCACCTTCCCATACCTCCTTAATTTTGAGTGTCGGGTTGTTAATCATATCCACCATGTTGCATAGCGGTCCACGCGACAACCATCTATCAAACCAAAATGATGCGCTACCCTCCTTCACTCTGACTTTGGTTCTAGATCTATTATCTACAATTAACAAAAAAAAGGTTCCAGATCATTTGCAAAGGTTCCAAATCTCAACTCCCTTGCTCAATTTGGAAAGGTTCAAATTGTATACAATTTGGATAATAGATAATAGATCTGGAACCTTTTTTTTTTTTTTTTCTTTTTGTCATTTGCAAAGGTTCAAATTGGTTTCAAGAGCGTTCTAACAAACCCTTGCTCATCAATTACCATTTGCAACACAACTCTCTTTCACATTAGAGTTAAAGTCAAACTAATTTCACGTCAAATTCTTTCATTTTTCTTTTAAATAAAAGATTGCTTTTATTGATACTCGTTATAAAAAATGAAGGACATTGCTACTCGGACTGACAGAACAATAATGTGCATTTTTTTTAATATTTGTAAAAAAGTACTATTGGTCAGATGCATGCATCGGTAACCTAAACATTTTTAAAAAATGAATGAATGCATAGAGGGTAATCTTTGAGCTGGATACTCTCCTTATAAATTCCTAAAGCACTCTTTGCTAACACATGAGTACCTAACTTTATTGACTCTTTTAAGAAGATGCGGGAGTCGTGGACAGTTTATTGATCAAACTTTTCAAGCAACCTTTTAATATCTTTGATAATCATCCTCACACTACTACTCCACTATCCTCATTGCTTTTGATTGGATTAATTACTATTGCATCCCTTTCAAATATAACTTGTTTTTAGTCCCAAACTCAGTGCATAAAGTAAGCGATGTAAGAGCATTCCCATCTGTTTTCTTCTACTTCCCAAATCTCTAAATTTTAGGAAATCAACTTAATTTTTTGACAAAATAAGCACTCCCTCTGGTTCCCTATTTTAAGATATAAGTTTAGAAAAATGCTTAATACAGTCGGCTGCGTAGTCGCAGGGCAGTCATTGCCCCTGTGGAAAATGAAATGACAAAACGAAGCGTTTCACATTTGCCCTCCCTTCGTCTTCTCCAATGAAACCGAGTCACCTCTCAGACCAATTCTTCAGTCTCTCCACTCTTCCTCCTTTCGTCTTCTCCCACGAAATCGACGACCTGTACAGCTCTGCCTACCCCTCTTCTTCCCCAGATGAAGACCCGTACGTCTCACCTCTCTCACTCATTCAGTGCGGAAGTTGGAGGCCAACCTTTAATTTTCGACGTTCACCATCAAAATCAACTTGTCAAAACCTCTCCCGAGTCCCTGCACTCCTTTTTACATCTTGCATTTATTTTTCTTTTTAAGTATGAAGTTTGATCGTTAGATATGACTTCTGTTGCCCCCAACAAACTCTTATTTTAGAATCACTTATATATAAATTAAAATAAACTTGGGTGCCCAGAAAATATACGATCTTTCTTTAATTTTGAGGGAACTTGAAAGGAAAAAAATTGAAGGTAGCAATAGAATTAGTGAAGACGGAGGCTATTGCTATCACCCTCTTCCAGACTGACTCTATTGTTTCTGATGTGTCCGCTTGCAGCAGCTCGGTTACAAGCGTGAACTCACCCAAGGCCTCTCGTACGCTTCTCTTTCTTCTTCCCTCTGTTTTTTCTTCTTATTTTCTGTATTTTTGGTTTTGGAATCTCAATTCAGCTTTTCAATTCAGAACCCATGCAGTGTTGCTTTTTTTTTTTTTTTTTAAGCCTAACGCCCGAAAGAACGATCATCTCGAGCATGGCAGTTCAACAAAAGTCTAGTTCAAATTATATGAAAGAAATGTTAACAATGAAACATGTTATTGTCGCTGCAATCCCATCTAGGGAGAGTTACAGACAAGTAATAGAAACAAAATATTACGAAATCCATTCCGTTTTCTCGCCCAATCCAGAAGCAGAAGAATGATCACACAGTGCCGAGAAGACCCTCCATCAATATCATTGCTCTTCAGCCTTGGGTTTCTCCAGAAATGTCTTCTTCAACCAATTGAATGGCTGGACGAGCCAAAGGGCAGAGGTGGCGGCTGCGAAAACCCAGAAGGTGACGGACTGGATATCAGTAAGTTGGGGCCGAAGTTTAGGGCTCAGAAACTTCAAGATGCCTCCCGATCTCGATGCGACGCCACCGGCAGCCAGTGTTGCTTTATTTTCTACATGATTATCTCTTTTATGTTCTTCGTTTTTCCATGTTTGATTGGCGTAAGCTTCTACTTTTTCATTTTTTTTTTTTTATAAAATATAACAGCTGACGTGGCAAGTACCACATCAACCCCGACTCCCCACCGGTTATGCGTGTCAACTGTACGTAGAAGAACCAATAAGTTTAGGATGCGAACAATAACTCTTTATATTTGGAGAGTTACTATTTATCCCCTAAATTAGTTTATATATATTTTATAGGAAATAGTTAAAGATGTAGAAATAAAATAGTAGAAATAATAATAAAAAAAGAATAAAAAAAATTATATATAACCATGCACGAAATAAAGTAAGACCCAACAGTACTATTGTTCCTACTCAAATCATGTCCACACTTCTATCACTTTCTTCTACTGCTCATTTTGAGCACCGACAAGAAGATGGATTGGGTCAAGAATGCAAAGACGTTGACATATCTTCCCTATCAACAACAAGCTATCTTGTCAATATCGTGGATTTTGGATTCCAACTTTATCCATGGAAGGAGTAATAGCATTCCAAAAAAGATTTCAAGCTCGTGACACCGACATCCTACCGGTGACCCTTCCCAAAGTTGGTACTACTTGGTTGAAGGCCATCTTATTGGCCTTATAAATCGAATCCACTATTTAGATCTTCAACAACACCCTCTACCTCACAAATAATCCTCATACTCTCGTGCCCATGTTGGAAGGAGATATCTACAACCAAAAAGTGGTTCCAAATCTCAACTCCTTTGCCTCTCACTACAAAAAAAAAAAAAAAAGAATTACCGGCGTTTATATTATCGGCGGTTGTTTATGTGCCGGTAAAAATATATTATTGTCGGTGCTTAATTTTTACGCAGGTAAATGATTGAATTTTTTTACATTTATATTGTTACACTGGTAATAATATATAGCTTTGATGGTGTTTAAAAAAAGGCCGAAAATATATCAATTATAAGTCGGTTAATTAGTTATTTCCCGGCGTTTATATTACTACGCCAATAATAATATATAGCTTTGACAATGTTTAAAAAAAGGCAAAAAATTGATCAAGTTTACGCTGGTAAATTATTGAGCTTTTTGGCGTTTATATTGTTATATCGGAAATAATATATAGCTTTTTCGGCGTTTAACAAAATGTCGACAATTGATCAATTTTACGCCGGTAAATTATTGAATTTTTTGGCGTTTATATTGTTTTAAAAAATGCCTATAATTGATAAATTTTATGCTGGTAAATTAGTAGTTTTCCGATGTTTATATTATTTGATCATATGTTGTTAATAACAAAAAATATATTAATTACATTTTATGGCCTAATAAATTCTCAACATATTCCTTTAAATCTTTGATAAATACATAATAGTATTAGTAATCTACTAATCCACTTTAAGTCTATATATAAACATAAAACAACTATATAAATCATTACATTATTAGTAGTTATACTAATGCTATATCACTAGATGATACTATAGTGATATAATACTTGTAACAACCCGCTCCTTTTTCCCACTTTGATATAGGGGTCTACCGTAGAGGAAGAGTATGAAAATTCAAGTAGGAAATCTGTGTTTCCCACCAGTAACGAAATCCAACAGAATTGGACAAAAACCACTATAATCTTTATTTCCCAAAAAAAAAGTTGCTTCCGCATTACAATACTAGGCCCTTTTATAAGGGAGACTAAGACAGCTAAGGAAACTTATTCAAATGGAAACTTGTTGACAAAATAACAAACTAAGGAAACTTTCTGTCAATTGGAAATAAAATCTGCAGGATGAAGAATCAAGCATTATTGGAAAACTGCTACAATCTATCCGCAATTCATTGCTAAATTATTTGGTTCGTTCTTGGTGTCTTGTGTGTTGCATCAGATTCTCCCCCACTTAGAGTAAAGCTTGACCTCGAGCTATGGTCAGCGTAGAATGGTTCGTCTGATGGATGGTACTCAAAGATGAACGCCACGTTGAAAGTGGAGGAAATTGACATATTGTCGGGGAGGTTGATGACATAAGCATTATCATTTATTTTCTTAACAATCTGAAATGGTCCATACTTTTTATTATGTAACTTGTTGTAAGTCCCTGCAGGAAAACGTTTCTTGCGAAAACAAACCATCACCAAGTCCCCCTCCTGAAAAACTTTGACTCAACTATGCTTGTTCGCTGCTTCCTTGTAACGTGAATTTGTCTTCTCCAGATTGAGATGAACATTCGAATGGACCTGTCGAATTCTTTCTGCCATGTTCTTTGCTGCCACACTTAGTCTAGGGAGTTTAGGAAGATGTATTAAATCCAATGTGTGCTTCGAGGGTTGGGTGTAAACAATTTCAAATGGAGTCTTCCTAGTCGACCGATTAACCATGTTATTGAAAGCGAATTCCACTTGCGGCAGGCATACATCCCATTGTTTTGGTTTATTTCCTGAAAGGCATCGGAGCATGTTCCCCAGTGTACGATTGGCTACTTCCGTTTGACCATCTATTTGTGGATGGCAAGTGCTGTTATACTTAAGGTTCGTACCAAACTTCTTTCAAAGAGTGATCCAAAAATGGATGAGAAATTTGACGTCTCGATCAGAGGTGATCGATTTTGGAATTCCATGAAGTCGCACAACCTCCTTAAAAAACGGTGGGCAACGTTGGAAGCATCAACCGTCTTTTGGCAAGGAATAAAATAGGTCATTTTTTAGAATCGGTTGACAACTACAAAGACAGAATCCAGCCCCCATTGGGTTTGCAGAAGGCCGAGTATAAAATCCATACTTGCATCCTCCCAAATATTCTCAGGCACAAGTAGTGGGGTGTATAATCCGGTGTTTTGGGACTGCCCCTTTCCTACTTGACAGATTGGACATTTTTAGACAAACTTCCCCACCTCACGCCTCAGCTGGGGCCAGTAATAGTGTTCAACCACTAAGTTTGTGGTCTTGTCTCTCCCCACATGACCCCCTAAGCCACCCCCATGCAGTTCAAGTACCAGGTGCTCACGTAATGACGTCTGCGGAATGCACAGTTAGTTGCCCCGAAACAAATATTCATCCTGGATGTGGAAGCCAGGCTCTAGTTGCTTTAGTTGACATTTCCTCCATGCCTCTGCAAAGTCTTCATCATCCACATACAGGTCCTTGAGTTACTCAAAACCAGTGATCTCGATCTGTAAAGTGACCAAAAGCTCTCCTCGTCGGCTGAGAGCATCAACAACTTTATTGTGCTGCCCAGACTTGTACTTGAAAACCATGGTGAATTTTTGTATGAACGTAACCCACCTTGCATGCATTCGGTTCACATGGTTTTGAGTGTTGATAAATTTCAGAGCATGGTGTTTACTGTATAACACAAATTCATGCTGGATGAGAGAGTGCTCCGAATGTTTCAAGGCTCTGATGACAGCATAGAATTCCAGCTCATAGATAGTCCACTTGCGTCTTCCTCGTTCAATTTTTCACTGAAAAACTGGATTGGCCGCCCTTCTTGTGAGAGAACAACTCCAATACCAACTGCCGAAATGTCGCACTCTACCTCAAATAGCTTCTCAAAATTGGGCAGCCCAAGAATGGGTGCTGAGGATGACTTTTCTTTAATGACGGCAAAGCTCACATGTTGGTCCTCACCCCACTGAAAATACCCATTCTTCATACATTTTGTGATGGGTGCAGCAAGCGTGTTGAAATTTCGAATAAAGCGCCGATAGAAGGTTACTAGTCCATGAAAGCTACGGACTTGAGTAATAGTGGAGGGGCAGGGCCAGTGCCAGTCCCAGATGGCTCGGACCTTCTCTTCATCCACGTGAATCCCTTCAGCCCCAATGATGAAACTGAGAAATAGTAACCTACTAGTGAGAAAATTACATTTTTTTAAATTGATGTACAGTTTATTTTCTCTTAAAACTGAAAGTACCTCCCTCAAATGCTCCAAGTGTTGTTGTTCATCTTGACTGTATAGGAGGATGTCGTCAAAATAAGCAACAATGAATCTGCCGATGAAAGGCTTGTGAGTTTGGTGCATGACTCTCATGAAGGTGCTAGGCACATTTGACAAACCGAATGGCATCACCAGCCATTCATAGAGTCCATCTTTTGTTTTAAAAGTTGTTTTCCACTCATTGCCAGGCCGAATCCTTATTTGGTGGTAGTCACTTCTCAAGTTGAGTTTCGAAAAAATTCTCGACCCTGCAAGCATGTCTAACATGTCATTCAGCTTTGGTATAGGGAACCTATACTTTATCGTGATCTTATTGATGGCGCGACTGTCCACGCACATCCTCCAACTGCCATCTTTTTTTGGAGTTAGCAAGGCTGGTATGGCACAGGGACTCATGCTTTCTCAAATTAGTCCCTTGCAGATGAGGTCTTCAACTTGGTCTTGTAAGATCCTATGCTCGTTGGGACTCATTCGGTAATGTGGCAAATTGGGGATGCTTGTGCCTAGTACCAAATCAATGCAGTGCTGAATGTTACGCATCGGAGGTAGTCCAGCTGGTAACTCCTATGGAACAATCTCTGAAAATTCATCAAGTAGTTGTTGTATAGGTAGAGGTACCTCAGAAACTTCCTCCTCTGCTCTTCCCTTCACAACCAGCGTCACTATTTCTCCGCACTCTTTTGCGTCACTTAAGAACTGGCCTTCAGGCATGGTGAGGAAGTTAGATTTTTTCTCAAGCATTGGAGAGTCATGGTTCCGTTCTTCTATAGGCAGCAACACTAACTTCCGTTCATGCCACCAAAATGTGTAGGTGTTGTCGCACCCCTTGTATGTGGCATCCACATCTAATTGCCACGACCTCCTGAGTAACATGTGACAAGCATTCATTTCCACAACATCGCAATCTACCTCATCGTTATAGAATTTACCAATTGAAAACGGAATATGACAGGTGGTAGTTACCTTTGTTTCGGCTCCCTTATTAATTCGGCTGATTTTATGAGGTCGAGGATGCTTCTCTATTTTCAGTTGCAAAGTGGAAACCAGTGCCCTTGATACTATATTCTCGCAGATCCCACTATCAATGATCAAATCTTAAACTTTGTGATTGATGGTGCAAAGAGTTTTGAAAATAATATGCCTCTGGGTATAATCTTCATGCTTCGGTGCCAAGAGTAACCGTTGGATAACATAGTTCACCAAGTCACCTTCATCCCCTTCAACGAGTTTTCCTTCCTCTTCTGATTCATCATCATCATTCTCCATAGCAGAGTCATCACCTTCCACCATGTTGACAGATTTTCTTGCGGAGCACTCGTTGGAGCAATGTCCTGGTTGGTTGCAGCGAAAACACTTCCCAGCTATTTACTTGCTGTAAGGATTTTGACTCATGCTTCCTTTACTCCCAGTATGGATGGTCATGGGTTTAGGGGCATGGTTTTTATTTTGGGTTCTTTGGTTACGGCTGGGTGAAGGACAATGTGTTGGATTTGGTTGAGTTGGTGGCTCGGGTCCTTTATTTGATGGCGTGAAGCTTGGTGTTCTGGAAGGAGGATGGGTAAGCTGCAATTCAATTTTCATGGCTAATTTAACTGCCTCTAAGAAGGTCCACACAGTGTGTAGCGTGACTTTGTCCTGTATGGTGACATGCAACCCTCCAATGTATCTTGCCACTTGTTGTCCCTCAGTTTCCAAAAGATTGTTCCGAGAGTTCAGGAGATAAAACTCCTCAGTATATTCATTGACAGTCCTAGCGCCTTGCTGACAGTTCTGATATTGTTGATATCAAATTTGTTCATAATCTGGAGGAAGGAATCGCGCTCTCATCAACCTTTTCATTTTAGGCCACACGCGGATTGGTTGTTTACCTTGACGCCTTCGGTTATTCTGAGTTTGCTCCCACCAAGCTGATGCTCCCCCACATAGCTTATAGGCCACCAATTTCACTTGCCGAGCTTCTAGTATTTGCATGTAGTCGAAGAAGTTTTCTACCTCCAGGAGCCAATCAAGGAAGCTTTCGACATGAAAATGCCTGTTAAAGCACGGTAAATCAATCTTTATCTTGAAGTTGGTATTGTCGTCATGAACTCTTTGGTTTCCTCTGCCTACCAAGTCCTCGAGCTCTTCATCACTGGAAGAATTATCCCACGCATGGTCTTGCCATGGTGGTATGAACCCTTTGCCCCCACCTGGGCGAAATCGATCTCGCCTTCCATCATTTTGGTCCCTATCGCCTTCCATGTGAACATTAGTGATAGACCTTTGAATCTCCTGTAGTATGCAATCGATCCCTTCAAAATGTTGCTGGTTTTGATGGTTCTGTGCTTGAATAGATTCCCAAAGGGCTTGCACACCATGACCCTCATCCTGGGATTGATTATTTTCGTTTCTTGCCATTGAGCCAGGCGCAACCTTGCTTTGATGCCAAAATTGGCGTAGCTGAAGAGTATGAAAATTCAAGTAAGAAATATGTGTTTCCCACCATTAACGAAATCCAACAGAATTGGACAAAAACCACTCTAATCTTTATTTCCCAAAAAAAAAAAGTTGCTTCCGCATTACAATACTAGGCCCTTTTATAATGGAGACTAGGACAGCTAAGCTAAGGAAACTTATTCAAATGGAAACTTACTGACAAAATAACAAACTTAGGAAACTTTCTGTCAAATGGAAATAAAATCTGCAGGATGAAGAATCAAGCATTATTGGAAAACTGCTACAATCTATCCGCAATTCATTGCTAAATTATCTGGTCTGTTCCTGGTGTCTTGCATGCTGCATCAGGTTCCACTACAAGAAATAAAGTTTTTTGCGGTGATTTTATGTCTGTTGCAAATAAAATCGCTGCAAAAAGCTATTAATTGCGGCGATTTTTACATCGTCGTAATATTTTTACACCAAATTCTAAAATTGGTCTTTTACGGCGTTTTTTTCCCTTTTGCGACGGACGTTTCGTCGCAAATAATAAATTCGCTCATTTGTAGTGATTTTTCTCTTTTTGCGACCAAAAAATTCGTCGATATTGTAAAAAACTTATTTCGACGATATGTTAATCGCTGCAAATGTGAAAGTGATACTTTGCAGCGATTTTACCACTTTTGTCGACGATATATATCACCGCAACTGACTTTTATCAACGATTTAACGTTAAACGGAAAGGCCAATTCCATCAATTATTTGGACAGTTGCGACGGGAAGAAATCGCTGGAAATACTATTTTTTTGGACGATTTTTTCTTATCGCCAAAATGGATCAAAAGCGTCGCTTTAATTTCGTCGAAACTGCAGCGATTAAAAATCGCCGAAAATGACTAAATGCAGCGATTATCGGGAGTATTTGCAACGATTTTGAGCGTTGAAAATAGTCTGATTTCTTGTAGTGTTCCTTGCATATTATTGCCATTTTTTATTCTTTTTTTATTATCATTAGATTATAATTTTGTGATAATTATATTTCGTTTCAATTTTGTTTTATTTCAAGAAAATTAGAATGATATGCACGTTATATTATTTCTCTTTTAGAATTTGTAGTTATCTGGGGTGAATTAACAAATTATTAAGAAAAATATAAAACTTAGTTTATCTGCATTGACATGCATGTAACAACCTTCATTTTATAATTTCTATGTAGCTTGTTTCCATAGTTCCGTGTCCTCTTTTAATTGTAACATATATAAATATTCAATGTAATATTATCAATTTTCTTAGAAGAATGCAAACTCGGGAATTTGTTTTACTTATCTTTTATAATTTTTGAGATAATTATATGTTTTTTCAATTTTGTTTTATTTCAAGAAAATAAGAATGATATGCACGTTATATTATTTCTCTTTTGGAATTTATAGTTATCTGGGGTGAAACAAATTATTAAGAAAAACATAATACTTAGTTTATCATGGACATGTAACTACATTCTTTTTAAAATTCCTGTATACCTTGTTTCCATAGTTCAGTTTTTTCTTTTAGTTGTAACATATAAAAATATTAAAGCCTGGTTTGGTTACACAAATCAAACCATCTCATCTCATATAATCATTACAACTTTCTCAAATTTACACATAAAATATAATAAACAATTCAACCTTTTCAAATCTCAAAACAAAAATTATATTTTTAATAATATTTTATTCAATTTTCAATTTTTATCTCATCTCATCTGTATAACCAAGTGAGGCCTAAATGTAAAATTATCAATTTTCTTAGAAGAATGCAAAGAATTTTAGAGCACATGCATGCACCATTGAATTTACCTTATATTTCCAGATCTTGAGCCTCTTCGAGGCTCTTTTCAACTCATTTACCTTATATTTTCTTACGAGTATATGTGAATGACTCAACTTATAACATTTTTTCACCGTGGTGAGATTGAGGGGCAGGTGAACTACTTTACATCTCAAATGGTAGAGAAATCTTAGTTCTTTTAAGTTGTCACCAAATTTTAAGTTGTATTATCTAATTATTATCTCTCTTTGATGCATATGATGATCATAAGGATATAATTCTTGTGCCAACACCACCCTGGGTTCAATAGCTATTTTATAATATTTTTCTTCATTCTATTGATCATAGGCTGGGAACAACGGCCTATGATCAACTTATCTCATTTCATCTAATTATTACAATTTTTTCAAATTTTCATATAAAATAAAATAAATAATTCATTTTTTTCAAATTTCAAAATAAAAATAATATTAAAAAAAATTCTAAAAATATTTTATTTAACTTTCAACTTTAATCTCAATTCATCTCATCTGTAAAAATAAACGAAGTATTAGTTTCCCATGTATGCATTTACCTTTATGTTGTATTTGGAAACCAAAACAAATAATTTAGCCATCACAGTAATTTAAGCGTGGGATGGGAAAATCATAATTCCGTTGCTCAATCCAATTAGTTTAACGATAGACATGCAAAAGGATATAAATCCAATTATTGGACGGGAAAAAAAAAAAAAAAAAAAAAAAAAAAAAAAAAAAAGAAAGAAAGAAAGAAAGAAGAAGAAAAAGAGTTATAAAAGTACTGGATTTTTTTATCAAGATGCATGATATTCATGGGAAATGATTCTAGTACTCGGTTTTTAGACATTTTGCTTATAGGAGCCGAGTCGTGCTACGCATTAGCCACTGTTCACGGCTGATGCGTAGCACACCTTAGGTGTCAATAGTCTTTATATCTTTCTTTCTTTCTTTTTTTTTTATTTTTTATTCTTCACCCGTTTCTCTCTTCTCCCTCTCGCGTTTCTCTCTTCTCTCTCTCTCGAGTTTCTCTCTTCCCGTGTCCCCATTGCAGGCCAGATCCAGCATCGCCGCCGCCTGTTCGGCCTCCTACCGCAGCCAACGACCACCGCCACCGAGCCCGTCCTCCTCCCCCAGCTCGAGGCCGTAGCTCCTCAGTACGCGCGCCCGTCGCCCATCCCACTCACCCACGTCGCGGCTCACATTCGCCGCCATCGCCACCGATTCGGCCTCCCACCGCAGCCACCGACCACCACCACAGAGCCCGTCCTCCACCCCCAGCCCCCGAGGCCAGTAGCTCCTCCGCACGCAGCCCGTTTCTCTCTCCTGCACATGCCCTCTCCCTCACGGTTCTTTTCTCTCTCACGGCCAAATCTGTGCCACCGGACAACCGGCGCTACAGTCATCTCGCGATAGTCGACGGCACCTCGACAGTCGCCGCACTCCGGCAGTCAACGCGCGAGGATGGGCGACGGGCAGAGGCCTTGGGCGGGGGGGAGTCCGTGGTCGACACTGTGAAATGAGCAGGGGCGACACTGTGAAATGAGCAGGGGCGAAATTTAATTGAGTTATTTGTAATTATAATATAATAAAATAAAAATTATTATATGGAATATTTTCAAAATTTTCAATAAAACAAGATTTTATTTAAAATCTTTAAATACAGCTTTTATAAATTTATATTTATAACAACTTAAAATGAGGCCTCAATGCAGTTTTTATGCTTCTATTTAGCAAGATTTTTAAAAAATTATTTAAAATATAAATAATTCATTTTATTACTTATGAAAAAAATCATTGTATTAAGTATTAAATTTGGTATTATGGGACCTTGCACACATTGAAAACTATATAAATTATTTAAAATTTTATTTAATGAAATTATTTTTATTTTTTTTCAAAAAAATTAAAAAAAAAATACTTCATTTTTATTTTTAGGGGCCTTACATGAGGTGGGGCCTTAGGCAATGGCCTAAGTGGCCTTACCATAGAGCCGGCCCTGGAAATGAGAGAGAATGAGAGGGAAGTGACTTTTATTAGAGAGTATTTTTAATCATTTTACATCGATGTGTAATGTCAAATAGGGGCTCCCCCCCCCCCC
>QEOT01002941.1:71234-88570 GCA_003123785.1 Pterocarya stenoptera
AAAAATTATATTATAATAATATTTTATTCAATTTCCATTTTATCTTATCTCAAATATATTCCCTACTCAAAGTCTAAGATCTAGCATGGCAAAAAAGTAGACACTTTGACGTAGAAATTTTATAGCATTCATGAATAAATTTGACAGATGCTCTGAGACTCCTAAGATCGGTACAGTTTGATTTCGCTATTGATTATAAGCTAGAAAATGATAGATATACGTATACCACTCTTTTAATAACTTATCATGTTAAATGAAATACTTCAAAATTTTACTTTTTTTTTTTAACAATTACATATAACTATTGTAATTGCTTCTTAATGTCTTCATTTAGTTTTTTTTCTTAATTATAGTACCAGTTTTTTTACTTATATAAACTAAAAAGGTTAATAATTATTTATAATCATTAATGAGAAATAGTTTGTGGTGTATGGATAATGAGTACAAGAATTCATTTAGTTTAAAGGGAATAAAATTAAAAAAAATAAAAATAAAATCTAATATGCTGTGTAGGCAGCTGGATAGAAATGGTCTAATTATATCCCCTCCCAAATTATTCAGATTTTTGGACCCAGACTCATGCTGTGCTGTTTATTATCATTCAGATTCTTGGACCCATGCATGTTCTCTTTAAGAATTCTGCTACATATGCAATAGGCCGGGTAAAGATTGAAACGAGCCGTTCCCACATTTTCTTGAAAACATGCAAAAAATCACTCAAAGATATAAGATCGAATTACCATTGGTTTAAGCACGTAACTTTATTGTAACGATTTGTGTGCATGTAGGCGTTGTCTTCCGATTAATATTTATGCTGTTTGCCGTCTTGGATTGATTACTGATTGGTGAGCACGCCTAATATTTATGCATGTAGACGTGCTTACCAATTTTTGTGCTCTTTATACACAGATGTATATATTCAATATTATTAGAATATTATTTCTATTTTAAAATTTATAAACGTTAAATTATTTATTATATTTTATATAAAAATTTAAAAAATATATAATTATTAAATAAAATAAGATAAAATAAATTGAGATAAGTTTAGAATCGATAACTCCCCTTTGAGCAGTCATACAAATTGATGTATTTTAAATAATTTCGTTCGACGGTCAAAATTGTGTCATATTTATGATAACGAGTGAGATGGATTTTTACTTTTTTAGGCATGTCCCTACTTCTTGCCTTACCATTCTTTTTCATGTTTTGTCATTGCTTGACTGTGTGATTGGGGGACAACACTGGTACTCCACGACGACTAATTGGGCCCAGCCCATAATAGAGACAAAATGCTTCGTCTTTTGTTATATAAATGAAATTGAAAGATAAAAATAGTTAACAATTAAATAAAATATTTTTATAATATTTTTTATTTAAAAATTAAAAAAAATAAATTATTTATTATATTTTATTTAAAATTTTTTAAAAAATTATAATAATTAAATAAAATGAGATAAAAAGATTTGTGTAAAGTATAAAAGTCACATACAGTAACTTGGTTCTCAAGCCAAGACAAGTGGGCTACGTTCGGGAGACAAACAAAAAGGTCACATGAGCTGTTTCCAATGATCTCTTTTCGTTCATTCAAATTATATAGATCATGCTTGGATATTGTCGGATCAATTATACACTTGATAATCCTTGTCGGATCAGTCATACATACACCCACTTGATTATGCACGAGGGTTTTGGTCCTTTTCCCTTTTTTGTGGGAAGTACTGTAACATGCCTTTTTATGTACACATAATATTCACGAAGATATATATGAAAGGGCTTTATTTAAACATTATATACACACTTGTTTTTATTTTTAAGTTATAGGTTTTATTGATCTAATTTTTTTATTCATTATCTCTAAACCACATATTTGTTAAGAAAAAAAATATATAAGATAAAAAATAAAATAAGGTATGTAATGTAAGGATAATGAATAAATTTTTTTTTCTATATTGAAATGTTAAGCAATAAACAACGTGAGACCCCAATGTTTACAACTAATACCCTTCCTACTAACTTGTCTAACACCTCAACAGGATTCTTCTCCTCGTCCCTGTAATCTACAGGAAGATGAACAATTGACCCAAGAATGTAGGGACTTCATATCTTCCCTGCCAACAGAAGACTTGTACATCCAATACATGAATGACTTTTGGATCCCAACTTGGTTCACGCAGGGAGTTCTTGCTTTTCAAAAACACTTTCCTGATTTTGCTTGCAAACCCTCTCAAAGTTGGCACAATTTGATTGAAGGACGCTATCTCATTCGCCTTGGTGAACATGATGCACCGTAATGTTGACAGTCAAGAACATCCTCTGCTCACAAACAATCCTCGTCTCACAAAGATATAAAGAGAAATTTTATATAGAATAGATGATTTGTTATTTTTATCTTTTTATTTTAATATTTTTATAAAAAAAATAAAAAAATATTAATTATATATTAATTAAATAATCTTCCTACTTTCTCTGACAAATTACTGTTAATTTAACCTTGTAACTTTGTTATAACGATTTTGCTTACAAATATTTACGATTACTGTTAATTTAACCAATCGGTAAGCGCGCCTAATATTTACCGATTTTTGCTCTGACAAATTGGGGCTAGCCCTGGGTATAGATAAAGAGAAATGACACTCACATAATATATTTTTTAATATATTTTATAATTCATATTATAATATAAAGATATTTTAATAAAATGATATTATTTTTATAAGTTAGTTCATAAAAATAACTTTAATTTTAAAATATTATTATATAAAATATTGTGAAAAATAATGTGTATTTATTACTTCTCGTATACAAAACAAAAGAAAAAGTCACGTACAGTAGCATGGTTACCAAGCCAAGTCGCCAATGACACCTTTAGACAGCTGTTTACAAATATATTTGTTTTCATTTATTCTTTCCATACTTGTTAATTTAAAAAAAAAAATCAAACTAAATAGATCATATAACGGATGGGTCGCGCTAACCAGCCTCCCAATTTTATCACATACCACACGAATTTATTCAATGCCTATTCAAAGCTCACGCGCTTTCAAATAACATCGAAAAGCGTGTTGTATATCTACCCTACTTTGATATCTGCCGTTTGAACGAAAAGCTTTACATCTTTTTGTTTTTTTTTCTAATCAGAAAAACTTTACATCTTAATTGAAGTCTTTGAGGGTAAAAAATGAAGAGAACTAAAACAACTACTCTTTACAATTCTTCGACTATCTACTAGTAAAATAATATTTTTTGATATATTTATTTTAATCTTAATTTTGATTTAATGTGTTTAAAATTTAAAAAAATATTATTTTATTAATAACTTGTAAATAAAGTATAATTCGATTATAAGTCTATCATTGCTCAAAAATAAATACTGAAAGAGAGAGTATTTCCCTTGACCATATTTATATACACATTAATATAAAGAGCATCTGCAATTAATATATTAGTCAATTTGTAAAAGGTGGCTCTACAGCGACTGGGTTTTTTGCTAGAAGCTTTCGACAGTGCATTTTATCTTTCTTCTTTTTATGTATTCTTTTAAATATTTTTTTTAAATTATAATATTATTAAAAATATTTTTTTAATTATTAAATAAAAAAAATCCAGCCCCAACGGAGCAGCAGCATTTCTCATTTGTAAATAGCAAAATTATTGTTATAATTGTCATCATGCAAACTCCTCTTTCATCCCATTTTTTATCTATTCTCTTTCTTTTCGAGTCATGTTAGGTTCTCTCCCAACATTGACTTATTTTTTTTATTTTTTTAATGTATTTAAATATTTTTATAAAATAAAAAAATATATCAATATATTAAAAATTTTAATCATTAAATAAAAAAACTGAATATACAAACGATCAAAATGAATAAACAAAATAAAAAGATAAACTAATATTTTCCTTTCTTAATAAATAGTGACATAGCCAAGAGCAACCAAAAAAGTTAAAAACCTAAGTAACAAATTAACAAGGATACAGTCTGTCACCGACTCACCTTTGAATAATGGATACTGTCTGTCATCTTTCATCTTTGGTAGAATATACAAATTAATTACGCACGAGGGTTTTATCCCTTTCCTCCTTATTTTATTTTATTTTTGGGAAAGTATTATAACATGCCTCGGTGTCCCTTCTGTCTCAAGAGTGTATATATATATATATATATAAATAATTCCCCATATATTGCCAAACAATTTAGCAATAATCTCTTCCATATTGAACCTAATCGAGCCAAACAGAACGATTTATTCAAATTGGCCACTTCTTATTTCTCCCAGGTTTTCATTGGATCCCTGAAAATTCACAGAAAAACCTCCAGTTTTACACTATCCGGATTCGACATCGTTTTGACACCTATAATAAATAGTAAAAAGTACTGTTCACTTTTACTGTTCACTGACTGGCTTTATTTCTTTACTGTTTCATTTAACTATTTCAAACAATGACTTGTAACAGTGATATATATATATATATATATATACTAGTAAGCGCAGACACGTGCGTTGCACGTGTGCCCAATTGGAAAGACATGAATGAAGTTAGAATCATATTTATTGAATGAGGCCATAATAAAATATTAAGAGTGAGAACAGATATAATCAATAACATGGGTATTTATAAAATTGGAAATTAAACAGAATATAATACTGTGGGAGATAGAATTTGTTATCAATGGTCTTATTAATAATAACATTAATAACCTCATAAATATAGAATTCTTTGATAATATAAAAAATAATATTCAATAATTATTAATAGATTTCGAGTATAATATTCAATAGTATATAAATTTTCATCAACTATAACATGTAGAGTATAGTTTGTCAGACGGTAACCGAAAAAACATTTTTCATCAACTATAACATGTGGGGTATAAATTCTTCTCGTCTTCCCTCTCACTGCCGACATTATTTTTCTCCTCTCTTCTCTCTTTCTTTCTCTTTTGCTTTTGGCTCCACTCTCAGACCTCTTTATTTTATATATAAGTTCTTTTTTTCATTTTTCTAATCTTCTCTGTTTATTTATTTTTCCAGCCTCCACAGATCTAGAATTTTATTTTCCAGATCTACATAAGATTTTCTTTTCGTTGCTGCCGTCTGTCTAGTGTTTTTCTTATGATTTCTTCAACTACTTATATAGTGATTTATTGTGCTGGTATTTTCATTGAAGTTTCTTTTTTTCCAAACTTTACATGTCCGAGGTTTTTTTTTTTTTGCACAACTGTAATTTTCGTTGCTTTTATTTTTGTTTCTGTAAATTTGTTGTTAATCTCATCTCTGCTTCGTTATACATTTTTTTGTATCAATTTTTTCATCGATATTGAGCATAGTGATTTGATTGTCATTTGAGGTTCTGTGCAAGCTCTCTGTTTGGAAAAGTTTTATTGTTTCAATTCTTATTCATCTAGACGTGCATTATATGGTTTGATCCCAAAAAATTTTATACTAAGACTTTATTTATTTATTTCTAACAATTAAGTATTGCATATAGAAATAAATAACTGAGGAAATAGTCAGAAATATTTAATCCAGAATAATCAACATAAAATTCATACCTGAGAAACTGGAGAGCTGAGAGGCAAATTTAGAACCCCAGAAGCGAAGAAGCAGATTTGGGAGGAAATAAAGACATGAAAATCACTCTTATACCAAGCTGCAGGCGGTGGAAGCGGTGGAAAACAGAGAACAAAATAGACTCTGATAAGAGCAAAACAATAGAAAATAAACGAAGCGGTGGGAAAAAAAAAATCAGAGATAAGAAGAAAACACAGGAATCGGGAAAGCGGTGGAAAAGGGCAGTTAAAGATAACAACGGAAAAAAATAGCCAAAGCGAAAAACAAAACCAGAACCTAGGAGAAGTCAGGGACAGAGCAGGAAAGAAATAGAAAATGAAGGGCAAAATCGGAAAACAACATGTTAGACAACAGCTGCCTGCTTCAAAAGCAGGGGCGAAATTGGTATAAATGTTAGAACTGAGGGACATAAACGGCAAACATAAACAAAAACAAAAGCAAATGAAAAAAGACGAACGAAAAATCGAAGGACACATCAGGAAAATGAATATAAAAGCAGTGGCAAAAATGGAAAAAAAAATAAAGAACAAAAAAGTGAAAGACAAATCAGGAAAATGAATATAAAAATAGGGGCAAAAAGGGAAAAAAAAAGTTATACGACAGCTGCTTGCTTATTGGCACTTATTATATATATGATATGAAATGTTAGCAATACAAGGTGAGACTCCAATATTTATAGCTACCTTTCCTACTAGCTAACATGTCTACACTTCAACAAGATTCTTCTCCTCGTCCGTATAATCTACGAGATGATGAATTGACCCAAGAGTGTAGGGACTTCATATCCTCCCTGCCAACAGAAGACTCGCTCAGCCAATACAATGGATTTTGGATCCCACATTCGTTCATTCAAGGTGTTCTAGCTTTCCAAAAATACTTCCAAGCTCGGGACACCGATATTCTACTTGCAACCTCTCCCAAAGTTGGCACTACTTGGTTGAAGGCTATCTTGTTCGCCTTGGTGAATAGGATGCACCATCCTGTTGACCATCAAGAACATCCTCTGCTCAAAAACAATCCTCATAGTCTTGTGCCCTACTTGGACTTGTATCTATACAATAAAAAAGAGGTTCCAGATCTCACATCTTTTACCTCTCCAAGGCTCTTTTCAACTCATTCGGCTTATGTATTGTTACCAACATCTGTGAAGAACTCAACTTGTAAGATTGTGTATTTGTGTAGGAACCCCAAGGACACTTTTGTCTCACTATGGCACTTCCAAACCAAGTTGAATTGGACCACAGACTCACTTGAGGAGGCTTTAGATAAGTTTTGTAGGGGAGTGAGTCCCTTTGGGCCGTATTGGGATAATGTTGTGGGCTATTGGAAGGTAAGTTTAGAAAACCCTCAAAAGATACTCTTCTTAAGGTATGAGGAAATGAAAGAGCAGCCTTCCACCCACTTGAGGAGATTAGCTGAATTCTTAGGGTGTCCTTTTACCCAAGAAGAAGATGTCAGAGGTGCAGTAGATGATATCTCAAGGTTGTGTAGTTTTGATAATTTGAGTAACTTGGAGGTGAATAAAAGTGGAGTTTCCAGTCGAGGAGTGAAGTATGCTACATTTTTCCGCCGCGGTGAGGTTGGAGGGTGGGTGAACTACTTCACACCTCAAATGGAAGAGAAATTAGATCGTACGATTGAAGAGAAGTTTCATGCTATAGGATTAAAATTTTAGGTCTTTAAGTTGTGTCACCAAATTTTAAGTTGTATTATTAGCGTTCCTTTATTTTTCTATCGATAATTGTATCAGCAGTATGATCTATTATATATGTAAGGAGATGTATTCAGTATTTTCAATGTTTATGTTGACATATAAAGTGAGAAATGTATGTTGTATTCTCTAATTATTATGTCTCTTTCATTCATATCATGATGATCATAAGGATATAATTCTTGTGCCAACAACGCCCTGGGTTCAATAGCTTATAATATTTTTCTTCATTCTATTGATCATAGGTTGGGAACAACTAGTTTCCCATGCATGCATCTACCTTTATGTTGTATTTGGAACCAGGTTAAATAACTTAAGGAGCCTTTATGAGTTCATAATTTAGATCGTATTGGGATTAAGTTTTGAGATATTGGAATGAAAGCTTGAAGAAGCCCCAGCGGGTACTTTTCCTAAGATACGAGGAAATAAAAGAGTAGCCCCCGACCTATTTGAAGAGAGTAGGTGAGTTCTTGATCAGGTGTCATTTTTCCCAAGAAGAAAAGGATAGAGGTGCGATAAATGAAATCTCAAGGTTGTGTGGTTTTGATCATTTGAGTAACTTGGAGATGAATAAGAGAGGTTCCAGATCTATTATCTACAACCAAAAAGAGGATCCAGATCATTTCCAAAGGTTCCATATCTCAACTCCCTTGCTCAATTTGGAAAGATTCAAATTGTCTACAATTTGGATAATAGATAACAGATCTGGAACCTCTTTTTTGATCATTTGGAAAGGTTCAAAGTGTTTTCAAGAGCGTTCTAACATTCCCTTGCTCATCAATTACCATTTGCAACCCAACTCTCTTTCACATTAGAGTTAAAGTCAAACTAATTTCACGTCAAATTCTTTCATTTTTCTTTTAAATAAAAGATTGCTTTTATTGATACTCATTATAAAAAATGAAGGACACTGCTACTCGGACTGATACAACAATATATAACGTGCATTTTTTTTAAATTTTTTTTTAATATTTTAAAAAAAGTACTATTGGTCAGATGTATGCATCGGTACCCTACACATTTTTAAAAAATGAATGAATAGTACATGGAGGGTAATCTTTGAGCTTAATACTCTCATTAAAAATTCCTAAAGCACTCTTTGCTAACACATGAGTAACTTTATTGACTCTTCTAAGAAGATGCTGGAGTCGTGGACAGTTTATTGATCAAACTTTTCAAGCAACCTATTAATATCTTTGATAATCATCCTCACACTACTCCACTACTCCTCATTGCTTTTTGATTGTATTAATTACTATTGCATCCCCTTCAAATATAACTTGTTTTTAGTCCCAAACAAAATGCATATTGTGAGTGATGTAAGAGCATTCCCATCCGCTTTCTTATACTCTCCAAATTTCTAAATTTTAGGGAATCAACTTAATTTTTTTGACAAAATAAGCACTCCATCCGGTTCCCTTTTTTAAGTTATAGGTTTAGGATGCGAACAGTGACTCCTTATATTTGGAGAGTAACTATTCATCCACTAAATCAATTTTTATATATATTTTATAGGGAATAGTTAAAGATGTAGAAATAAAGTAGTAGAAATAATTATAAAGAAAAAAAATATTTTAATAGACTAGAAAAAAGATAGAGATTGAGATGAAAAAAGTTTTTTAAAAATGAATAAAATTTAAAAGAAAATATAGAAAATCGGATCTAAATGCTCTAGGAGCATGGCAGATCCTAGATCCAAACCTCAACAAAAATATAAAAATATAAGAAAATAAAAGGATGCCCTTGCAACGTTTTGCACCCATTTGTATAAAAAAAAAAAATGATAAACGCAGTCGGGCTGTGTAAGCGCGGGGGAGCAGCGGCTAATGTGAAAAATGAAAGACAAAATGGTGCGTTTCGTATCAAAGACCAATACACCTTCCTTCGTCTCCACCTTTCCCTCCCTTCGAGTTCTCCCCCTCCCTCCCATGAAGACCTCTCTTCGTCTCCACAGCAAACAACTCTCCCCCTCCCTTCGATTTCTCAAAGCCCTCCTCCCTTTGTCTATCGAGATCTTCTCTCCCAAGAAGCTGCTCCCTCTCCATTTGCTGCTCTGCCTCACCACCATGGTCTTATTGAAGAATCTCTTGGGCTAACAATCCTTCGGTTAATTTGTTTGTCATTTATCGTCTTAATATTATAAATATCATTTTTCATTTTGAAAACAAAACAATATGCTTGGAAAATAATTGAAAGTATTGGGTTTTTAGATATTTTGCTTACCTCTATGCACGCTCATTCATCTTTGGGTAGGCCAGACAGCCAGACTATTTTGGAAACAATAAATGCCCTACGTACACTCGCATTGGTGTTGATTGGTTTAGTTAAGTGGAAGACATTTAATTGGGGCCCGGTGGTGGATCAATGACACAAAAGTAACAGACAAATGACAATGACAAATACTCTCTCTGTTTTTTTTTTTCCTCCCCAAATGACAAATACTCTCATGTATTATTATCACTATATATATTAACATGGTTAATTACATGATGTATGCCTTGATGTACTCGATCGTGACGGCTTACCCAAAGAATGATCATAATTAAAGACAACATGATGCATGGGACCAAAAATATGAATAATGGATCGGGTGTACTTCTCTATATATACCCCATAACATTGAGAGTAGCTAGGTACATCTGAAATATCAACCATTACAGAACAATTCAGGTGAAAGTACCACGATCATACTACGTATAACGTTTTACTCCTTCCCTTCCTTCTTGAATCATGTCTACACTCGATCCACCTTTTTCGGAGCACTTGCAAGAAGATGAACTAACCCCAGATCAATACTACAGAGACTTCATATCCTCCCTCCCAACAACAGGCTTCTTAAGTCAGTACGATGGATTTTGGTTTCCAACTATGTTCATGCATGGAGTTCTATCCTTTCAAAAACACTTCCAAGCTCATGAGACTGATATTCTAATGATGACCCCTCCCAAACTTGGGACTACTTGGTTGAAGGTCATCTTGTTCGGCATAGTGAACCAAAAGCACCATCTAGACCTTCAGAAACATCCATTGCTCACAAACAATCCTCATATTCTTGTGCCCTACTTGGACTTACATCTCTACAATAAAAAAAGAGGTTTTAGATCTCACCTCTTTACCCTCTCCAAGGCTCTTTTCAACTCATTTACCTTATACATTGCTAGCTACCAACATCTGTTAAAGAAAAGTTTGGTACTGGGCTAACATTTTAGGACATTCAAAGGTTGTCTCAGATGTTGGTAGCAATTTATATCCTTGCATGCATCTGTCACTTGTTTCCTCAATTCATGGACTGCTTGATCTTCTTCTGTAACACCGTAATGTGTCATATAGCATTCAACAACCGAAGCAACATGCCCTCTCTTTTGCTCAAACTGCAAGCATTATTGTTGAAGAATCGTCTATACATGTTAGTATAATTAATATGGCGATTTTATAAATTATTATTATAAAGAAAAAAAAGAAGAGAAATAATTAAACCTTGTGTGACACAATGTCATCCATGAGTCGGCAAACCACTGCTGAAGCTGTGACCATTTTAGGGTCACTGAACAACCATTCGAAGGAATCCTTTGTGACAAGTTCTCCCATTCCGACTAAGGATGTGGTTGCTAACATTGCGTAGGCAGAGGTAACAAGAGCAATGGGCATATATTCGTCCAATATTGTTGGTATGTATGTCTGGTGGAACCATTTGGCTTCATGGTGGTATGCTCTAACTTGATTCTTCATCTGAGACAACGTAAGTACGTAGATCGCAATTCAGAATCAGAACAAATACTAATGTTTTTGAAACATATAATATAGTTAAACATAATATTTCCTGTTATAGATGTTTGTTTGTTTTTTTGCTTAATTTCTCTGAATATAAAAACTATGATGCTTACTGCTTCTATTGCATACTTGACACGATACGATTTTTCTTCACCTAGGTTTTGCTCCATTTCAGTGTAAACGTCTAGGAGTGCCTGGTAACTCATTTTCATGTACTCCGGGAGTTTATTTGCGGCACTCATATCCCACCTGTAAAATAGGTAGTTTATGTGCAATTTAGTTTTCCCAATTAATCAGAAAAAATAAAGAATAAATGCAAATATGATCAGAATGTGTCTCAATCTCAACCTCTCGATTGCTTCAGTAAAGAGGTCAAGTTCTTCAATTGTACCATACACATCATAGATATCATCAATAACAAAGGTCATGAAGATCACTTTGGTTAGCATCCTCCTAGCAAAGCAATATTGGGGCTCAAAGTACACTCCCTGTATCCAAAAATAGCACTCAACCACCCTGTCTCTGATAAAGGGTAGCTTCCTTGAAAAGTCCAAGTCTTTCCACCAGCTGTAAAACATAATTTAAAAGAATCATTCTATCAATTGATCATATCATCATGTACAAGCTAGCTTACTCACAGTACTTGCAAGTACTCTGAGATGGAGCTTAATAACTGACCTAGCAATGTCAGAAAGTTCTTTCTGGTGCACTTTCTGCAATAGGTTGAAATCCAACTTTGCAAACCTAAGAATAACTTTATCATGTGAAGCGTCTTCTTGGTATACAGAAAAGTAATGCCTTGCCTCTAGCCTTCGTAGTCCTTTCCGGATAGGCTGTTTCAAGGCATGGGTTACTTGTGCTGCTGGGGGCCGCTTAATTGGGATGCTACAGACTGAAGATGTGTGGTAGTGAAGACAAGAGCCTCATCCAATATATCTTCACCTTTTACCCTGAGATGTGTGGCTTCATACAAGCTTAAAATTCCTTTCACATCATTGCAAAGCGATCCCTTAAAATTCCCTTTGCTGTCCTCGAACTTGTTGAACATATCTGCCTCAAAATATTCCAATGACATCAAATGAGTCACCCCATGGAAGAAGATTAATATATATGTGTTAAATAGTACTTTTAAAACCTTTAATTAGTTGATTTATATATGTTTCCTTTGAAAAATAATTCTGCAAACCTATAGAAAGGAATTGAAGCACGCATTTTTTACCGCACGAAACGTAATAGCCGTCTTGTCTAAGTAGTCGAAACAGCAGGGCAACAGTGTAGAGGTCATCAGTATATTCAGGGTCATCACTTTCATGCGTCTTCTGCAGTTGTTGCAGAATTGCTTGAATCACATTTTCCTTCAATTCCTCAATTTGTTGCCTCATTATCACATCAGTTTCCTGTACGAGCAAAAGGTATATATGCACTGTAACTCGTCAATGGAATAATATCATACTTTCAAGATTATAATATTATCCCATGAAAAGTAAGGGCTTATAAGAGCATTAGTAGTGGTTTATGCATCTTTATATGTAAAATTATCTTTTTTGAAGAATGATTTTGTATTTGAAGAATGATTTCCACATTGGTTTATGCATATTTGAACCAAATAATAATAAAATATTATTATTTTTTTATTTTTTATTTGTTTTCTAAAATTATTTTTTATATATATTTTACAATTAACATCCACTTTGTATTATCAACTTAATACAAATTTTATTTATCAAAATCATTTTAATATAAATTTTACAAAGTTAATTTTAATGTGTATGAGAGAGAAAAAAAATAGTAAAATAATATTTGAAGAATGAAAAGTACTTCTTCAAATTTGAAAAAACACTATTTATAGTTATGCAAAAATGTAGAGATGCATAAGTCAATGTAGATGAATTTAGAGACATATTATTCAAATTTATAGATAAAGATAAAGATGAAGAAGCCACTACCAATGCTCTAAGCTAGCGTTAGTTACACCGAGAAATGCAAAAGTAGTGTTTGATTTACGAGAGTTCAAACACATTTATAATGATGTAGTAATGTAAACACGATACATATCAATCTTTAATTACCAGGAATTCAGAAGCATATGAGAGGAAATGGTCACCTCAAATGCTGGGTTGAAATTTGCTGAGCGACGGTTAATTTCTGGCATAACATGATTCTTAGCTGCTGGAGCAGCTACTGCTGAAACTTGAAGAGACATTGTAGAAGTTAATTGGCACCGTACGTAGTATTGGAGATGGTGTTGCTAAATGGCACTTAACTCTAGTGCTTTCAGTTCTAGGGGCTAGTATGAGATCATAAACAGATTGCGGGTTCAGGTATTTATAGATCAAAGATTAGCGCTGTAAACGACGAATGGAATGACGTTACAGACCTGTATCACACGTTTTTCATCTGAGACTACGTTTGAATGTCCTAAAATGTTAGCCCAGTACCATGAAACTTTTCTTTAACAGATGTTGGTAGCAATGTATAAGGTAAATGAGCTGAAAAGAGCCTTGGAGAGGGTAAAGAGGTGAGATTTGGAACCTCTTTTTTATTGTAGAGATGTAAGTCCAAGTAGGGCACAAGAATATGAGGATTGTTTGTGAGCAATGGATGTTTCTGAAGGTCTAGATGATGCTTTCGGTTCACTATGGCGAACAAGTTGATAGCCTTCAACCAAGTAGTCCCAACTTTGGGAGGGGTCATCATTAGAATATCATTCTCATGAGCTTGGAAGTGTTTTTGGAAGCTGGATAGAACTCCATGCATGAACTTAGTTGGAAACCAAAATCCATGGTACTGACTAATTTGGAAACCTGTTGTTGGGAAGTATGAAGTCCCTGTATTGATCTGGGGTTAGTTCATCTTCTTGCAAGTGGTTGGAAAAAGTTGGCCGGCATGCAGTTTTATTTATGAAATAATCTTGGGAGAAGCTACTGTTTGGGAGAAACCATTGCACACATACTTGTCCTCACCAAATTTAAAGTTAAAGCCAAGTTCCTTTTGAAGAGAGAGAGATGATGAGAGAGAGAGAGAAACGGACGATGAGAGAGAGAGAGAGAGCAAGTTGCGAGATAGAAAGCGAGAGTGATGAGAGAGAGAGAGCGGCGAGAGAGAGAGTTGAGAGAGAGAGTGATGAGAGAGAAAGAGAGAGAGCGGCGAGAGAGAGAGCAGGAGAGAGAGAGAGAGAGAGTGATGAGAGAAAGAGAGAGCGGCGAGAGAGAGCAGAGGAGATGAAAAAAAAAAAGAAAAAAAGATAAGAGATCTAGAGGCAGCCACGTAGTGAGTGTAAAGTGTGTACCACTACAGTGACTTCCCTCTAGCATTACTCTTTATTTATTAAGAAAAATGATAATAATAATAATAATACCCTAAAGAAGAATTATTTATGTATCGTTGCTCATTTACTAATCAATATTAATCTTGAGTGATGTTGGCAGCAAAATTATAGCCACAAAGATATTACACAAAAGTAATCGTACAAACAGACGTGGCTTAATATAATCTGTTAGATCTGCTTTACAATAAAAGTAACTTTACAATCTGAACATCAAGCCACATCAGTTTATAGGATTACTTTTGTATAATCACTTTGTAACTAAAGTATTTCTCTTTCTCCTTACGTTTCAATATACACACCTTTTTCTAAAAGTAGGGGTAATTTTCTGACCTAATATTTAGGTCTTGTTTGGTTACATAAACAATCTTATCTCATTTAATTATTATAATATTTTTTTAAATTTTTACACAGAATAAAATAAACAATTCAAGCTTTTTAAATCTTAAAACAAAAATAATAGTAAAATATTTTATCCTAACAAAATTTTATTCAATTTTTAACTTTCATCTAATTTAATTTTATATGCGCAACTAAACGAGATATTAATGTTTGTGGGCCCTTCTTGTATATGTATATATGTGGTGGATATAGAGCTAGTACTACTGCTGTTCCTGATCTCCAACCACATAATTATATCTCATCTGCACAAATTATTCATATTTTTGGTCCCATGCATGCATGTGATTTTTATGACCATTCATATTTTTGGACTCATCCATCATGTTGTCTTTATTTATGATCATTCTTTGGGTAAACCGTCACGAGTACATCAAGGCACATCATGTAATTAACCATGTTAATATATAAATATATAATGCAACAAATTTATTGTACACCAACGAAATGCATCATGTCATGATCATATACACATTCAACAACAACATTGAAGGAGACTTGGATCTACCGATCGACGATTTGTAAACATAAACGTTGAAAGTAATAAATTATAGACCTCCAGCTGTCCGCATATATTATAAGTTTTCATTGATCATAATATATATGCACTCTTTAAAATTCGATGCCCAGCGCATGCTGCAGCATGAAGACCTAAAATTTTAACCCATGCAGTAAGTAGCATCAAACTTCTCTTCAATCGTACGCTCTAATTTATCTGGCTATTTGAGTTTTGAAGTATACACTACAACAAATAATTATTTCTTCAAATCAAGTATTTATTTCTTGTAGATTCTATGTAAAAGAGTTCGAATAAAACATCTGAATCCCTGTTTTCAAATCCTTTGAAGCCCCAGTTTTATTAAATATGATTTAATTTTTTAAAAAGAAAAGAAAATTTGGTCAGAAGAGGAGAAAAAAGAATACCAATTAACCTGACAAACAAATTAAATAAAAATCTTATTTGTCATGCGGAGGGAAAAAAGAAAAGAAAAATAATACTATTCTTATTATTCTATTCTATCACTGTAATTATTTATTTATTTTTACTTAATAATTAAGAAAATATTTTTTAATAATATTATACTTTTTTCTTTTTTTAAAAAAATATTTAAAAGTATTAGAAAAAAATCCTATAACTAACGGTCTCCCAACGGGAGCTGGGACTGTAGAAAAAAAAAACAAAAACAAAAACAAAAACAAAAACAAAGAGGATATTTGTCATTGTCATTCGTCTGTCACTTTTGTGTCATTGATCCACCACCGGGCCCAATTAAATGTCTTCCACTAAGAGCATTGGCATTGGACTCATCAAATGAGTCCAATGTCTATAATTTGATGAATTTTATTAGAAAAAGCTGGCATTGGATTCACCTTTACTATATTTGACAAGCTATGAGCTACAGTATTCTCGGATTTATCTTCAAGTTTGAAGATCTACTGTTTTACATCTATCTCATTATTTTATTACAAAAATCGATACATTTCGCACGCAATTATTTTTCTTTCCCTCTCTTTCTCTTCTCTGCTTTCTTCTTCATCCCCAAATCCCTCAAAATCCCGAAATCCCTCTTTCTCCTTCCTCTCCTCTCCCTTCCCCGATTTCTTTCTTTCTCTTCATTTCTTTCTCCCTTCCCGATTTCCTTCTTCCTCTCCGTCTCTTCCAGTTCGTTTCTTCCCTCTGTTTCCTCTCGAAACGTTGGCCGAGCAAGAAAGTTCCCTTTGCCGTGAGAGGAGAGCAGCTCCTCGTCGTCACTGGGGTTTCAGCAAATCGCCATCACCTCCGTAGGTGCACTGTGTGGTGCTTTCTCTCGTTTTCGCAGAGCTACAGTGCCCGAATCGGAAATCTGAGCTTCGATCTCCACGCAGAAACAGAGCAATCAACACTGGTTTCTCTCCTTCCAGGTTTGTGCGATCGTACCACTCCTTTCACGCAATGCTTCACTTCTTCCCCTCAAATGACAATCTGCAACCCTAGTTTCAATAAACAGAGAAATTAGTCATCCCCGATGGGGGCTTTTGCTCTCGGTGATCGTAAGATTTGGTTACTGATCAAGTTTCATGTTTTTCTTTGGCTCATTTTCAGGCGCACTCAGTGTTGGAGATTCTCAAACAAGTGGTACGTGATCGGCTTGTATACATTAACAGCTTTTTCTAGGATAGTTTAACATTTTGTGTATACAAATGCAAAATATAGAGAGTGAAAAGAGTGATTTATTTTGTTGAGAAATGCACTATGCACGATTTATGCTTTTCTGCCGTGCCACTAGATTACATACTCAGTACTTTTTTGCTGTTAGATTATACTAATCTTGGAATCAAGCTGCTGATTTACAGAAGAAATGCATGTTAATTTATCTTTGTTAATTTCTTTCATACTAGGAGGCAAGCAGTGGTGTTATTCTTCCATACTAAACTATTTGTCTACAAATTAATATAATGCATTTGGAAGCATCGTTAGCATTTTGAAATTAAATTAGTGGCTTGATTCCTATCGTAAAGTAATACCTTTGGGGTTCATATTATATGATTCTTTAATATGAAGAAGTAGACTTGAGA
>QEOT01002942.1:0-30998 GCA_003123785.1 Pterocarya stenoptera
AGCAATTTTTTCCAACAAAGATCTTGGGAATCTTTAAAGATAAAATATGCAATTGAAATAATCCGCCAAAGTCCATAGAGAAATAAATTTCGGGCGCGGGTTCCTGGTTATCCGTTCCTCTCGCATTAAGCAGTAAAGATTCCCGAGCATGAGATTAGGCGGGAGATGGGTTCGACCACATGAAGTGCAAGTGCGGGGCTCATTTTGGCGAGGTGAGTGGGAATAGGCTCGACAGCATAGAGTGCAAGCGCAGAGTGCAAGCGCAGAGCTCGTCCTTGCGAGGTGAAAGGGAGATAGGCTTGACCACATAGAGTGCGAGTGCGGAGCTCATCTTGGCGAGATGAGCAAAAGATAAGCTCTACTGCATAGAGCGCAAATGCAGAGCTTGTCTTGGTGAGATAAGCGAGAGGCTGGCTGGACCACGTTAGGTGCAAGCGTGAAACTCGACTTGGCGGGATGAGAAAGAGATGGGCTCAACTGCGTAAGGTGCGAGCGCGGAGCTCGGCTTTCATAAGAGATGTCCTCAACTGCATAAGTTGTGAGTGCGTAGCTTGGCTATGGCGGGAGATGTGTTGTCTCAATGGGAAGGTAAGTAAGAGATGTTTGACCGTGCTACACAAGTCAAACCGGTCAGTGCAAATAATCTCCAATCACAAGTGCGAAATTCGCAAACCTGAATCATCATCCTAGAGTGTGGCAAATGTCAGGGGCTCGGTGTTTGCTAGAGGAGATGCAATCCCTGGAATAACATAAGCAGTCGAAAGACTGAACCAGTACTACCCCATAAGGCAGGTCGGGGCGCCTTAAGGCTGGACCCACCTGTTGACCTTCAACAGGTAGGTAAGTAGGAGATATTTGATCATGCTACAAAAATCAAACCGGTCAATGTAAATAACCTCCAATCACGTGTGCGAAATTTTCTGAACTGTCTTGTTGGGGTCCCGTGGAGGTCTAAGGCGCTACCCATTTGGTGTCTAGTTTGATGGAGATGGAGAGTGGCAAGAATCTGAGGCATTATCCGTTTGGCGTTCCGTTACAGGAGATGGCATCCCAGGAGTAATGTCGGGCCTTGGAAAGACTGAATCCACACTCCACCAAAAAAGCGGTCAGGATGCCTCAGGCTAAACCCACCTCTTTGGTCCCCCCATGGGGTTAAGTTGCCGGACAGTTAAGGAGTTGGTCCACTCGTCACCATGATGTGGGTCGGGATAAGTTGTCTGGCAGCCGAGAGGTTGGACTCGCTCTCCTCTGTGAAAGAGTTCGGGCCACCGGGGGGACTAGACCCATGACTCTCACGAGAAGGTAAGTGTCGAGCAGTTTGGAACTGGACTCACTTCCGCCTGTTGACATCACAAGGAAGGTAAGTGTCAGGTAGGCTAGCGCTGATCCCACTTTTCGATGTGGCGGAGGTGGGGATAAGTTGTCGGGCAGCAGAGAGGTTGGGCCCACTCTCCATCGTGGGAGAGATAGAGCAGCCTTAAGGCATGACTCAACCTTTTGTGTTCTGCGAGGAGTTAAGTTGTCGGCAGTTTGAGACTAGACCCACTCCTACCTATTGACGCCCACAGGGAAAGTAAGTGTTAGGCAACCAATGGTTGGACTTGCTCTCCACCATGGGAGGGATACAACTGCCTTAGGGCATAACCCATCTCTTTGAGTCCTATAGGGAGGTAAATTGTCGAACAACTAAAGAGCTAGTCCGCTCTTTGCTGTGATGGGGTCGAGATAAGTTATCAAGCGGCCGAGAGGCTGGGCTTGCTGTGATGACCCAAACTTTGTGTAAGCATGGCCTATAGAGTTTTATGCTTAGTAGTCATGACTTCTTTGGGAGCTCTAGTTATTTTAGAAAGCCTTATAATTCTTGAATGGTAATTTGAGCCTAAAAGAGAACTAACCTTAGAATGCTAAGTGAGATTTGGCCTTGTTTAGAAACTTAGGCCCATTGGCTTTAGGCCCATGGCCCAGATTTTTAGTCACAAGTGCCATATGGCATGTAAGTAATGTATTATGAATCTAGACCTGATAATGGGTTAAAGGGAAAATAAAAGTGTAGGAAAATACTAAGGAATGTCCTACACGCCTACCCTAGAAAAGTTGCCACTTGTCACTATGTAAGAAACATTCTAGATGAATTAAGGGACAAAAGGAACCTAGAGAAGACTAAGAAAATTTTCGGCTAGATCAGTTCCTACATGTTTAGACACTTTGTCTTGCTCAAATTCGAGTTCCAAGGTAGATATCTTGGAAAAGGGAAGCTTAGGAAGTGAAATTGAGCCTTTCTAGGAGTTTTGCATGGGAATCCAAAAGGAGGCTTATGAGATTTCGAATTTTAGTCAGATTTTGTCAAGTGTCAAACATGGATGGAGCTTCTAGAAGGATATGTGAAGATACATTTGTATTAGAGGACAAGAATACCCTTAGGAATTTGGCTAGCACAATCCCAAATACTATGTTCCTTTGCCACTTGTCACCTAGGTCAATTTGGACCTATAGAACATGAAATGTCACCTAGGGCAGGAGCATTGGAAGATGAAGCATCATCTTGGGAAGAGAAGAGTAGGTGGACGGCTAAGCCATGGCACATGTCTAATGCCACTTGTCATCCATGCCAAATGTTACTTATTTGGGAAGAGGAAGAGTCATATGACATTTTACCATGTTACCCTTAAAAGAAACTCTCAATTGTTTGAAGAAAGGAAGGGCATAAAGGAAAAATGATAGGAATTCGGCCAAGGGAAGGGAGCCCTACACGCCAACCCCAAAAATGCACATTCCCAATGCAATTTAAGTGAAGAATCCCAAGAGGTATTTTCAGCCAAAGAGAAAAGAGGAATGAAATCTTTGCCACTTGTCTTGCATGCATTTGATTTCAACCACCAATGACGGAATGAGGAGTTTTCTATAAAATGGGAGGAAGACCACACGCCCAAGGGCTTTTCCTTTTTGTCAATTTCATTTTTTGTATGCTCTCACTCTCTCGACCCAACTCTTGAAGATTCTCTCACTTTCTTATACTTTTTCTCAACCAAACAAGAGGATTTTCTTATCTCAAGAGGAGATTTTGGCACACTAAGTTTAGTTAAGGTAAGAATCGGTTTTTCCTCTAAGTTTTACACACACATAACTTGCTCAACCAGAAAATGAGATTCAAATCTCACTTGGACAATGAGAAAGATAGAACACCTATACTTTATTTTGATTTCTTGAAAATAACTGCAGGTTCTTAGGAAACCTTTGAAGCCGAGTAGAGAGAAGAGTTTATCCTCCATGTTTTTCGGCCACTACTTGTATCTTTGGTTATTTTAGGATTTTGCTTTACTTTAAGAGTGAAATAAAGAAGTTTTTACCCCAAAAACCCTAGAAGCCGAATGGATATAGACAAATAGTGCCCTAGAAATTTACACAAACACTCAAGAACACGAAATGAGATTTTTAGTTACTTTTCTAATATAGAATGTTCAGATTTACAGCTTACTAATATTTCTATACGCGGATTTTTGTAAGTATGCACTCAATTTACTCTTGGTTAACACTTGTATATGATTGTGCAAATCTTTTCATTGTCTTGTTTGCTTTGTTTGTTATTTCTTGATTGATTGTTTGATTATGTTAATATGATCTTGTATCAATCTATGGAAGGAATTATATGTTTGAAAGTTGTGATGAAAATGCCATGAAATACTTGTATATGTTTCAGTTTTCAGATGTTCAAGAATGATGGATTATGTATCATGATGTTTCAGCCATACTATGTCTTGAATGATTCGGATCTTAGCCAAATGTTATGGCTTCATGCTTTGTTTTACTAAGGTTTGATTTCCATGTTATATGCTTGAATATTGGAACATGTTTAAGTGATAAATCTCATGATTTTTACCCCTAAGTGTTTCAGCCTAAGCATATTCCCATGGTTTCATGAATGTTTTTGGATATTTCATGTGTTTCATGTGTTCCGTGTAATAATGCTATGAATTGAATATGTTATGCTTGGTTATTTCATGCATGGCATTACATATGTCACGTGTCAAGTATAATTATGTATTTCTTAAATTTCATGTCTCGTGCATTTGGGGAAATGTTTTCCTAAGAAAGTGGTTCTTTTTAAAAGAAAAGAATCAAATATTTTATCACAACCCCAAGTGCTAAGACGGGAGATTATCCTAGTGGAACTCCTCTATGCACTCTGGAGTGCTTAAGAATGAAGTGGTAACTCTTAGATCGACGAAGAATAGTCGACGAGTCTCGAATGGATTCTTTTAAAGAATGCCGGAACGAGGAAGCACTTAACGCTAGTGGGTGCATAAGGCATGTAATTCGACAAAGTAAGGTCGAGTTAATATGATTCTCTGTTTAACTTGAACTGTAAGGATGGTGGTAAGTATGGATGATGGTAGAGTCCCACCTGTGATTCCCGCCTACAGATCGTTGATGGTAGGGATGGTGGTAAGCAGGGATAGTGGTAGAGTCCTGCTTGTGATTCCCGCCTACAGATCTTTGATAGTGCGGTAACTAGGAGGAACATGCGGTGCAAGGAGGGGAGCCATGTTGTGTCCACCCTATGAATAAGAATAAGAACTAATGTGATAAGGATCACTCGATTTAAATCTTGTGATATGTTCTGATAAAAAAAGTTCTGATTAAGAAAAGTTTTCTGAAAATGTCAAAGTTTCTATACAAGTCTTTTAAAAATGGTCAAATTCATATATCAAATTTTGTTTAAGTCAAGTACATGTTCATGCACACATTTCATGGTGTACCTCTTATATGCTTGCTTTAACTATTATATGTTGTGTGATTACTTGCTGAGATTTTTTGAAATCTTATTGTGATAGTTTACACTACCATTCCCCAAGTTGGAATGGTAAAAGTTGTTACAGGTACCCCGAATTCTCAAAAATCATGAATATCGATGATTCCACAACGGGGGACGAGTATTCTATACAGGCTCGTTCCAACTTTTTGAGGTTAGATAGACTAGTAGACCGGATGTCCGTTTTTCTTGGGCAATCATTGAAGCCCTCACTTGACCCGAAGACAATAGCTAAGGAATTAGAGTCTTCTCCGCCCTAATGATAGAAGTCTCATGGAGTCTTTTGGTGCTTGGCTCCTAATGAAATTTTAACAATGGTGGAAAAAGAAGCTTAATTATTTTGGTGAAAATAACTTATGGTTTTTAGGCCTCAACTTTTGAGAAACAATATTTTTGAGATGGTCCCATGTGTTTTGGGAGACAAAACTTTAATACTTGATATTTTGGGATATTTTATCTTATGCTAAAATGTTATGTTCATAGATAAAGTGTTAATACTTTTTATTAGTTGGTACCATGTACTTTGTAATTACTGTTTGCGTTGCTTAGAATTTCTGACCTTTATTTATTTTCCATTGCAATGATATTGCATACTACTAGTGTACTTAGGTGCATAGCATATTATCTGTCATGTACGAGGGGTATGTAGCCTTATGTTACATGTCCTGGCATTTCAACCACCGTCCAATCCCAAACAGGAGCTGAGGGCGCCACACCTGCTCTCCTTCTCAAGGGAAGTCAGGTCGTCGGGAGGGCATGACCAGCCTGTTGTTCCTCGCGAAGAGGTTAGTTATTGAGCAGTTTGTGACTGGACCAGCTCCCGCCCGGTTGATATCACAAGGAAGGTAAGTGTTGGGTCAAGCTAATACTGATCCCGATCTTCATCGTGGCATAGGTCGAGGTAAGTTGTCGGGTAGTCGAGAGGCTGGACCCACTTCCGCCTGTTGACGCCACAGGGAAGGTAAGTGTCAGGGCAGGCTAGAGTTGGTCCCGCACCTCGCCGTGAGAGAGGTTGGGCCATTGGGGGGCTGGACCCATCTATTGGCCCTCACAGGGAGGGTAAGTAGGAGAGGCTCTTGTCCATGTGCATGTGAATGCCAAGCAGTTTATTCTGGTGGAGACACATTGAGACGTCCGAATGGTGTCGAGTGTGGTGGGGTGTTTAGCCAATGTTTTGCACTATAGGAATCGATCATGTTAGTAAAAACAAAATCCACATAAGTTTTGAGAGAGGCTAACCGAAGTGTTTAGCCACATGGCTTATTTTTGCTTGATCGAAATTGCCCACTACTAGTTGTTATTTCTTCTCTTTCTTGCTATTCTTCTTCTCTCTCTCTATTTTTTTTTCTTTTTTCAACTGAGTCAGTTTACTGTTGGGATATTCGTACATCCTTAAGTATCTTCGAAGTGATGTAGACTTAACCATCTTTTAGAAAATTTCTTGTTCATCTTCTTCTCGGGTCGTATACTGTTGGTGAGTGGAACACTGGGTGGTTTCTTGTTCTCCATTACATGTACTGTGCATGGCTCATGCCTGGTGCACATTACACATGTGCAGCACACGCATAAACACTAGTGGTAGGGCTGTAAAAATAAATCGGAGAACGGGCTCAAACCAGTCCCAGAACCGGTTCCTCTATTTTAAAAATCCATCAAAATCGGTCTGGTTTCAGTTTTAGGTTTTCCAGCACCAGACCGGTTCATATATATATATATTTAATTAAGTTTTTATATTATATATAATTTTATATAATATATAATTATATTTGAAATAATGCAATACTATACTTTATAACATAAAATTTAAATCTTAAACATGAACATTTGTTTGATCATATGTTTTAAATATCAAGTATATATATCAATTACATTTTATGGCCTAATAAATTCTCAACATATTCTTTTTAATAAATAGATTTTTTGGAACATTAGGAATTGTCAAATCTTGTAAATTTCTTTCTATATATATTATACTGTAATCCTATTGGTTGATGTTATTAGATTCTATAGGAATACTAGTAATGGATTCATCAGATTTAAATAAAGAGTTCATTGATACAGGTTTTAAAGCAAAGATTTCCTATATTTAGAGAGAAATAAGTAGATTAAGAACTTGAGGGAACACCACCAGGACCATCCTTAAAGCCTTCCAGCATCAATGGGATGACCAACGGATTTTTCATGGCTTACCAATACAGGCTTCTCAATATACTTCATTTTTTTTTCTATGGGTTATCTTTGTAAAAATCTGTATCAATGGCTTTTACTCTTTTTTTTTTTTATATATACAAAATCATAATTTCTTATTAATTATACTATTAAAACAGTAGAAAAAGCTATTAGCTTAAATAATGATTATGAATCATTAGAACTATTAACAAAAGAAGCTATCAAACATTACAAAGAACATAAATATTCTTTCATACATATTGGATTAGTATAAGTAGCTATAAAACCACTCACTAGAATGGATTAAACACATCAATATTAATCCGTTTAGAGATGGAAGACACTATAATTTTCATAATTCATTACTTGGCATGGTAGAATCAAGCTTGTTCCAAGGTCCAGTTTATTTTAATTGTTATCTCAATTATTCTCTGTGATTATTCAATACTAATATCTTACATGCTTTAACATTAAATATTAAAACAAACGGTTATTATATGATGAAAGGATCACATCCTTTAACAGTAATATATATAGCATCCATTATAAACTAATGAAAACAACATTAGAACCACAAACTCTTATTGCTAGTCCAAAAGGATTTACTTTATTATTACAATCTAGTACATAAAATCTAGTGTACAAATTCCTAAACAGATTAATTAGAATGAAATTACTTTCCCTAATGAATGACAATTAGAAAATATTACTTCATTACCTAAAATAGAAAATAATTCTAAAGATGATCTTCAATATATAGATCAAAAAACGGACGGAATAGTCCAAATTGCCTTTCAACCTTTTAGAAGATCTTTATCACATTATTCTTCTCCAACACCTTCTAGTTATCATACACCTAGATCTATTCTTACATCAATTTCTCAAAATAAATTTCAAAATTTTGACAAAAGATCCCAAAATACACATAGATTTGGAAAATTATTCCTAGAAATATTATTGATACACTAATATATACTGTTAATCATCCGGATAAGGCATCCACCTCTCATAATTTTGAAAAAGAACCTTATTCTCCAACATATTTACAAGTAGTTGGAGTTGATGCCCAAATATACACCCTAAGTAAAGAAATATTTAAAATTAATAAAGAATATCTCAAATAAGAGTATATGAAAGAAGAAAAAAATCCGAAAAGAGTAGCATTTTTCTCAACTTTTACAAAAATAGAAAGAGATTATATTCAAGAAAAATATTACTAATATTTAGAAGAGATACAAATTAATATATCTTTCTTTACATAGTTTGAAATTTATAAATCAAACCAATTATCAACTATAAACAGGACTATTAATCAATTGATTAAAGAAGAAAATAATCAAATTGTTTATGAAGAATATCCTCCTTTTGAAACCATTAAATCCAATCAAAGAAATACACAAATATTGGCCTCACCAATAAAAAAATATAATAATTTGGTAGAAGTTAAAAACATTGATAATATAATCCAGCAAAACAATTATATCCATTTATATCTAAAGACCATGAGTAAACAATTAAAAAGAATTGAAACCCAAATATCTCCTATTAATCCTACTATTAAAGAAGCAAAAGAAACTCATTTATTTATTCCCCATAAAATTCCATCTCATCTAAAAACTATTTTTTCTAAAAACTAAAATGATTTATTAAAATAAATCTCTAATAAATTAGAAAAATTAAATCTTTCCAATACAACATCTACTTCAAAACAACCACATAGTATTAAGTAAAACAGATTCACCTATAATATCTGATTCTGAAATTAGTAATTTTGAAAACCAATTTAAAATTTTCGATTCACAAATAAATAAAATTAGAGGAGATCATGTTAATAGTTTTTCAGCTAGAGATTCTAAACATCACGTCTCTATTATTCGTAATTGGTATCCGAGACCTACTCCACAGGATATACAATTCGAAGAAAGGGAACATATAGTCAGATCTGCTTTTGCACCAGATGCATTATATAAATGGAATATAAATGGATTATCTGAGTATGAAATATTAAATCATTTCCAAGAAATGATTATGGTTACTAACGTTTATAAAAGTAATAGAAAAACGGATCACCAAGTAGTCCATATTATAGTTACATGTTTTATTGGCTAATTAAAAGGCTGATGGGATCATTATCTTTCAAATGAACAAAGAATAAAAATATTAACTGCATATAAATATGATGAAAATATGCAGATAATTAAAACAAAAGACGATCTACCATTAGAAGATGCTATAAATACTTTAATATATGTATTAACCAAACACTTCGTTGGTGATCCTGTTCAATTTAAAGAAAGAATCAGTGACTTGCTAATTAATTTAAGATGTCCTCAATTATCTAATTTTCGTTGGTATAAAGATATATTTCTAACTAAAGTTATGATTAGAAATTACTGTCAACAACCATACTGGAAGGAAAAATTCATAGCCAAACTTCCATATTACTTCTCCCCAAAAAATACGAGAATTATTAGTAAAGTCAAATAGTACTATTGATTTTATAAATCTCACATATGGTGATATAATAACTACTATTAATAGAATTGGTTTGATTATGTGTAATGATTTAAGATAAAAAAGTAAATGGATAAATAAAAGAAATTTGCTAAAAAGAAATTATGTACCTTTTGTGAACAGTTTGGATATACTCCATTAATAGCACCTTCAAGAAGACACAAAAAAGGAAAAAGAATTTATAAGAATTATTTTAACAAAAAAAGAAGATAAAAAAAATCTTATAAAAAGATAAAAGATAAATAGATACATAATAAACGAATAAAAAAAATCCAAAAAAGGCTAATAAAGAGAAAAAACAAATTGTTTGTTTTAAATGTAGAAAAGTTGGACATTATAAATCAAACGATAAGGTTAAACAACACATTAATGAATTAGATATATTTGAATTATTAAAAGAAAAATTATTAAATATTTTTATAATACATTTAGATGAAAAAGATGAAAACTCTTCTGAAGAAGAAGAAACCTATCAATTAAAAGAATCAAGCTTTTCAGAATAATATTCTGATAGTGAATCTGAAAAAGCTGAGGTACAGGTTTACAAATGTTTAGATTAAAATAATTGTATTTGTAACAAAACCATTAATGTACTCTCGAAACAAGAAGATATTATATTAGAATTAAAAGACAAAATTAAAGATTCATAGGAAAGAAAAGATTATATAGAAAAACTAAAAGATACTTTTAACAATCAAACCCATTCAGTAACCTCTTCAATACCTTATAATTTCTTAGAGATAGTAAGAAGATTTAAAACAGAAAAACAAAGAATTACATTACAAGATCTACAACAAGAAATTAATGAGATAAAATAAGAGGTTAGAAATTTAAAAACATCTAATCTTAAACTAGAAGTTTCAAATGAACAATTATTACAAGAAATTATAAATTAAAAATAGACAAAAATGTAGATAATTCTTATAATAAAGAACAAGGTGATTGTTTAACAATAGCTATTAAAGATGAAATAGACAACTTCATCAATATCCTTCATAAGTTAAATTTTCAGAAATGGTATACTAAAGTAACAATCTCTATTAATCAAGAATTCTTTTAATACAATTACCCTATTAGACACATGAGCAAATTTAAATTGTATATAAGAAGGATTAATACCTTCTAAATATTTTGAAAAAACAAAAGAGATTTATGCCAAGCTAATGGAACAAAATTAAACAAAAAATTATAAATTATCGAATGCACATATTTGCAATAATGGAATTTGTTTTAAAATAACATTTATTTTAATAAAAAATATTAACACCAAAGAAATATTAGGAAATCCATTTCTTACATTGCTTTACCCTTTCTCTATAATCGAAAAAGGAATTTTCATTGAAATACTTGGATAAAAAATTCAATTTAAATTCGTATTTCCTCCTATATCAAAAGAAATTAACTCCTTAAAAGAAGTTTCATTAACCAGAGAAATTAATTTTTTAACAAAAAAAAAGATTAAAAGAAAAGAAAAACAAATAAGTTTCTTAAGACAATAATTAAAATATAAAAGAATTGAAGAACAATTAGTAAACCCATTACTAATTCAAAAGATTAATAATTTTAAAACTATAATTGAAAAAGAAGTATGTTCTAACCTACCTAATGCTTTTTTAAATAGAAAATAGCATATAGTTGAATTACCTTATGAAAATGAATTTTCTGAAAAGAATATTCTAACTAAGGTCAGACCAATCCAAATAAATAATGAATTATTAGAATTTTACAAAAAAAAGAAATTAATGATTTATTAACAAAAGAATTGATAGGTAAAGTAAGTCCCCATGGAGTTGTACTGTCTTTTATGTCCAAAAACAGGCAGAATTAGAAAGAGAGTCCCTCGACTAGTTATCAATTATAAATCGTTAAATAAAGTATTACAATGGATTAGATACTCAATCCCAATAAAAAATATTTTTTATCCCGTCTTTATAATACTACAGTATTATCAAAATTTGACATGAAAAGTGAATTTTGGTAAATCCAAATTGCTGAAAAAGACGGGTATAAAACAGCATTTACAGTCCCATTCGGACATTATGAATTGAATGTTATACCATTTAGATTAAAGAATGTCCCTAGTAAATTTCAAAATATTTACCCATTTTACTCATTTTTCAATAGTTTATATAAATAATTAATATTTTCTTCATCTATTGAACAACTTTAGAAACACTTAAATACTTTTGTTCAAATGATTAAATAAAATGGATTAGTTGTTTCATCACTAAAAATAAAATTATTTCAAAACAAAATTAGATTTATTGGACATGATATTTATCAATGAACTATTACACCAATTAGTAAAGCAATAGAATTTGCTGATAAGTTTTTAGATGAAATAAAAGGTAAGCATTAATTACAACAATTTATGGGAAGTATCAACTAAATTGCAGATTTTTATCAATCTCTCGAACCATTATGCAAACCACTATTTAAAATATTAAAAAAGAATCCACTTCTAGACAAAAAAAAAATACAAATATTATAAAACAGATTAAGTCTCACGTTAAGAAATTACCATGTTTGAGACTTCCATCACCTCATACTTTTAAAATTATTAAAACAGATGCCTCTGATCTTGGTTATGGAAGAATTATAAAACAAAAATTATCAACCGATTCTGAACAAATTGTTCGATTTCATTCAAGATGTTGGAATCCTGCCCAAAAGAATTATAGTACTATTAAAAAAGAAGTTTTAGCTATTGTATTATGTATTTCTAAATTTCAAGATGATTTGTTAAATCAAAAGTTTTTACTTATAATAGATTGTAAATCAGCCAAGGAAGTTTTGATTAAAGATGTGAAAAACCTAGTTGCAAAATAGATATTTGCTAGATGACAAGCTATATTAAGTATTTTTTATTTTGATATTGAATATATTAAAAGAGAATCTAATTTTTTTCCTGATTTTCTATCCCTAGAATTCTTATGGGGAAAATCATGTCATCCTCGAAGTCAAAAGTAAAGTCTAATTCTTCTTATGCTCGACCACCATCTCCTCTCTATCCTTCACCTTGTCATTCTGCAACTCCAAGACCATATACGATATTAGGGATATTACTCCAAAATATTAGACCATCTTACAATTCATTCTCACCATTAACTTCTCCAAAATTACTAACATACTCCAAAACTATTTCTCCTCCTTCTTCCTCTTCTCAAATTGTTAATTCTTCATTACTATCTCAGCCTGTTACATCTCCTATTATCATTAAATCGAGTCTGAATTTCAACACATGTCTGACCCTCAAAAATTACTTGATGCATTTCTTTTACCAGATTGGCATTATGTTCCACAAAACATTAAGAAAATCCAACATTTTTATGAATTCATATTAATAGACCCCGATTCAATTATTTTCTCCGAGATCCCTTGTTCCCTTCAAACTCAACCTTCTCTACCTACATATCCAATTATTGTCTTTCATAAAGTTTCTATTAAATAGGTTCTCACTTTGGAACAATGCAGAAAAAAATTCCTATTTAACAATAAAGTTTTCTTATCCTTATAATCCACCCTATTATGATTATCAGTAGGCATGAACAAAATTTTTTTTGAAATAAAACAAAAATTTGCACCATTCGTGGTTCCTACACTTTGACAAATTATAAGAAATCAGGACACTCCCAAAATGGTTTTTATTATAGTGAGACTATTATGGACCTGAACTTCTCCTTCCTCTCCCTCTCCAGGAAAGTCTTCGGATTTTTTCTTCACAAGATGATTGTCCACCAGCATTAAACCATTGTTCACCACTTCTTCTTTTCTTTCTCAAAAAAAAAAAATTAAATTGGATTATGAAATGGGAATATGTTATCAAATATCATCTATCTCTCAAGAACATCATGTTTTTAGCCCACTAGGTCTTTGTCAAATGGTGAGAAAAATATAATTATGATCATGTATTAAAAATGTTTTCTAAAATCACCAAAGTCCCTAAAGTCTTAGTCCAGCGAAGTAGATTTCAAGCACAATTAGCATCTATTACCAGAAAAAAAAAAAAGAAAAAAAAAGACTTGAAACAATTAATTGAGGCAATGTCACAAGTCTTAAACAATGATGAAGAAGACGCACAGAATCCGAATGCACAGAATCAAGTCAGATTATCTCCATTGCACCAATCTACATTATCACCAGTTCAACACGCCTCTCCTTCTCAGCAGGCCTCCCCTTCTCAAGGCAACTCGGCCTCTCCTTCTCAAGGCTACTCACCCTACCCTCCAATACATCTAATGGATTCTCAAGATCTATTTGATTTGAAATTAGCAAACTATGACCCTCAGATTATGTGATTTCAGAAGATTACTATTTTCCTAATTAGTCAACATGACAGATGAAAGTTGTCAGAAATATTATCTCCTCAGAAGAATTAAGACAAAGAACTTCGTCTATACTATTCACCTCAGATTATTATCTACACTATTCACGTCATATTATTATCACTGCTCGAGATTATTGTCCAAGAAAATGATAAATGACTTTATACATATTGTTCACCTTCACGTGTTGATACTATTCATGTATTATTAGAATTATTGTTATGTACTGTTCTAATATCTATATAAAGAAGTCTATAAAGAAGGAATGGCATTCAGAAACTCTTGTCTGAAACCTCTTCCTCTCTCATCCAAATCTCTCTAGTCTTCCTCACTCTCCAAAGTCTATCTTTTGTAAACCAACCTTCCTTTCTTCATGTCTTCTGCTTCTAACTTTACTAAGAATTAATCTCCTTGTAAGTATTATGTCTTTAATGAAGTTGAAGTTAATTTTGTATATCTTTTCTATCTTATTTACTTTCTCATGCATATGATCGGTTATACCGTCTGTTTTACATGCTCTCATGCATATGGCTGGTTATACTGTCTGTTATTATTATTACGCTATTATTAGTAGCTATTTATTACCTGGGATTTATGTCTTTGGTATTAGTATTATGGCCTAATACTAATACTATTAGTAATTCACTGTAAGTCTATATATAAATTACTATATAAATCACTATAGTATTAGTTATATTAATATTATATCACTTATATGATACTATAGTTATATAGTAATACTACTACTATATCACTTATATGATACTATAGTGATATAGTAATACTAATAATATCAATGATATAGTTATACTAATACTATTATATAGTTATATTAAATTAAAATCACTATAACTAATACTAATATTTATACTAATACTAATATTTATACTAATACTAATAGTCTAAGATAGTTATATTAAATCACTATAACTTATACTAATATAGTTATACTAAATCACAATAACTATATATAGTATTAATATCACTATTAGTACAGTATATAATATTAGTAATAATTTAGTATCAATGTATTATTATATTTCATAATGTATAACATATAGTATTAGTATCACTATATCACTATAATATATATACTATATGTAGTAGTAACATTATAATAGTATAATATATAATACTAGTATATATTAATATATTATAAGAGTTATATATTAAACATGAAAACCGGAACAAACCATACCTGAACCGGTAAAACTGAAACTACCAATTTAGGAGGGTAATCAATATGGTATCAGTTCTTGAAAATGTAACACCGGTGTATACCAGTTCGGTTTCAAAATTTGTCCAAAATCGGACCCGTTAGACCCCTAACTAGCTGTTAATTCGACGAGATGTTGCCTGCTAAGTGAGGGCAGGTAGCATGCCTGCCATGCATGTGGCCAAGCAGTTGAGTCTATGATGGGGTTGGTTGAGACATTTCTGTTCGTGCTGTCCGTGGTCAGACAACCTGTGGGGTGGATGAGCAAAGTGGTGGCCAAGATGTTTCGGTCGATTCATGATGCATGTGACTAAGCTGCTCCTGGGACTCAGTCGTGTGCATGATAGGTTGGTGTCCTTTGGTTTGGATGGTGAGTCCGTCTATATGCATGGTGAAGGGAAGAATGAGTCATTCCTAGCCCCCTATGGCAATCTTAGCCTAAATTAGTGTGGTGTGGAGCCCCCTACAATGGTCCAGTGCGGCTGTACGATGTGCACACGTACATCCATAACAATGTACAGTAAATAAATGTAGAGAAAATAGAGAGAAATAGATTCACAGATTTACATGGTTCAACACTGGGCCTACGTCCAAGGGGGTTTGGAGAGGGGAGAGTCCACTATAATATACTTGTTTTACAGTCTCTCATCATCTCTCATCCTCACTGTACAATAAATATCAGAGGCATGTCTTCTGGTTTAGATATTGTCACTGGAATTCCTTTCGTGAGGTTGAAGTAGCCCTCGAGGAGAAGCCTGGCCCAAAGTCCCTGAAGTCGTTTGGTTCCCTTCCTTTTATCTTCTGCCCCTCGGCTTTACATCCCTCATTTTGTCTTTATGTCACTTCCCATTTGTTTTATGTCACTTGTCCTTTACTTTATGTCACTCCCCCCTTTTCTCCTGACACTCTGCACTCCTTTAGCCTTTTGTCCCTTCCCTCTCTCTTCTTATTCTTCCCCCTGATGAGTCCCCCCTTTCAGCTAGGCCTAAGAGATACCATGAGCCTATTATATTTTATCCCTTACAAAGATTTTCCTCATGGGGCATGGATGAGAGTTAAAGGTAGGACTCTTCTGACTCTGAACTGCAAGGCTATTTCATCTCAGCAATCCAAGGAAATTTCATAACAAGATCCAATGGTTGAGAAACCGAAGGAGGAAAAATGCGAGATCCCATCACTTTGCTTCATTGTTAGAAGTGTGATCCTTCGATTATGGAATCAAAACATGTGGAATTACCTTTGGGTGCTGGTCAGGTGAAGAAGACGACGAGGGGAACTCGAGGTGGATCCAACTTCCTTATCTGCGGTGCAATCTTTAAAACATGTGCAATTACCAGCTTCCTTATCTGAGGTGCAATCTTTAAAACTTGATATTAACTTGTTGTTAGAAAGAGAGGAGTTAATGTGGAAACATCATTCTAAAGCTCTTTGGCTACACTCGAGGATCAAAATTCAAAGTTTTTTCATCACAGCTTCATAACGAAGAGCTAGAAATTCTATCACTTAACTTCAAGATGATATGGGTTTGTGGAAGGAGGGTCCAAATTTGGAAGCAATTAAAAGCTATGAAGGTTACTGATTATAGACCAATAAATTTATATAATGTGGTCTATAAGATCATAGACAAAGTTATTGATCCCCGAGTGGTGTTTTCTTGAAAAAGTCATGTTTAAGTTGGGTTTTGATGCAAAATGGGTGGATTTGGTGTTATCTTGTCTTTCATCAGTTTCATATAAAGTTATACTTAATACATTTCTACTTCTTCTTTTGGTGCATCGAGAGGATTTCAATAAGGAGATCCATTATCTCCTTATTTATTTGTGCTTTGTGTTGTGAAGCGTTGTCGTCGTTAATTAAATATGCTAAACGGAGAACAATGCTTAAAGGTGTGAAGATTTGTAATAGTGCACCAATCATTAGCCACTTGTTTTTTGCTGATGATAGTTTGTTGTTTTCTCAAGCTACAAAGTCTGAAAATGAATGTCTCTAACAAATTTTACGCACATATGAACATGCTTTTGGGCAACAACTGAATTCAGAAAAAACAAAGTTGTTGATTAGTAGGAATGTGAGCCAAGAGGAAGTAACTGATATTAAGTCAATCTAGGATGTACAATCTATCCAATATTATGCAAAGTACTTGAGTCTTCCATCATTTGTTAGTCAAAATATAAATAATACTTTCAGGGATCTAAAACAAGGGTGTGGAATAAGCTACAAGGTTGGAAGGAGAAATTACTATCACAGACTGGTAGAGAAATCGTAATTAAGGCAATTGTGCAAGCGTTACCAAATTACACAATGAGTTGTTTCTAACTATCTAAATCATTTTGTCAAGATTTGGAGAAAATGTTTGCACGGTTTTGGTGGGGTCGTTGTGGTATGGAGCAAAAGATGCATTGGGTGGGTTGGAAAAAAATTATGTACATCTAAGTTTAAAGGTAGTATGGGTTTTAAACTCTATGAAATTTTTAATTTAACATTGTTAGCAAAAACAAGGATGGAGGCTTATGCATGATTCTTCTTCCTTATTTTTCCAAGCTTTTAAGGCAAAGTATCTTCCCCATTGAACATTTTTATAGTCATCTTTGGACAACAATCTTTCCTATATTTGGAGAAGTGCCAAGGACATTCTCTCTAAGGGGTTTATTTGGAAAGTTGGGCGAGGTGACTCAATTAACATTTGGCATGACAAATGGCTTAGCATGAACTTATTATCTTATCTTCCAATTGTGCACATATATTACAAGAAGATTCTGCTGTTACTTGTTTGTTAGTGATTCTTGTAATTGGATTGGGGCCCTAATACAAACTGTTTGTCCTCCATATGTTGCTGACCAAATATTAAAGATATTCGGTGAAGACAAGTTCCACTTTGCATTTAATTTGCTAACTAAAGGGTATAGAGCAAAAAGTTTCCTTGCTGGTGTCAATTATGAATTTTGGTGGAGGCTATGAAATTTTAAGTTACCAAATAAAGTGAAGAACTTTGCATGGAGAGCATGTACTAATACTTTGCCCACCAAAATGCCCTCGAAGCGAAGAGGTATTCTATCCAATGCAACTTGTGATCAGTATAAGTTGGAAGATGAGAGTTGTGGCCATGTTATAGGGGGCTACTCACATTCTTAGCAAGTATTGGAGCTTTGTTGTCATTTGCTTTTTTTTTTTTTTTAATTTATTTCTTACATGCTCATATGGAGTTTCGGACCTTGTTATGGACATTAATGGAGGAAGCTACTTTGCATGGAGTTTCGTGGGGTATTTGGGCATATAAAAATCTCTTGTTATTTGAAAATTCAGATTGTGATATTCAAGGAATTGCTGATAACTGTATTCGATATGTTGAAAGTTTTATTTTATTTTATTTAAATAACCTCATGAACTTTTCATTGAAATTCCGTGTTACAACTTGTATCATCAAGAAGGCATCCCACAATGAAGTCCGGGACCTCTTCTATCCAAACTATTTATTCACCTAACCCTAATGCTTTCTTTGCTAGAGTATGAGCTACCGTGTTCTTTTTTCTACTGACATATTGAATAGACCAATCTGTCCTATAACTGAAATGAAATTTAACATCATCAATGATAGAACTAAAATCATGAATAACTTCTTCCTCACTCTATACAGCTTCAACGACTTCCTTTGCATCACCCTCAAACATAGCTTTTTGGAAATTAAGTTCTGAGCACAATTCAACTGCTTTCCTTAAGGCCAAGCTTTCTGCAACAGCTGCATTCACTACATTTAGCTTGAAATCACACACAGCCACCAACGCCTCTCCTTCTCCATCCCTTATAATGATACCAAGCCCCATCCTTTTTCTTTTTACATCTAAAAAGGCATCCCAGTTAACCTTAATAAAACCCCTTTTTGGTTTCTTCCACGCCTCCAGTACCTGCACTGGTTTCTCCCTTTGCCTGCTTTGATGCGCTTGAGCCTGTACTTCTTGGAACTCTTGTAAGCCTACCCTTGTAGCCATAAAGGAGTTTCTGGGGCAATCCCATCTCTTTTGAAAGATCCATTCATTTCTCCTTAGCCATACCTTCCTTAGCATCACTGCCACCTCTTCTAGTTGGTTCTTATTGAGTCTGCATCTGAGTTGCTCCCAGAGTTCCTTGAAGTCCACCTCTGATCTAGTCCATTTCTTGACATAGCTTGCATCATTACCCCATAAATCATTTGCTGTAGGGCACTCCCACAATACATATATAAGTGACTCTTCCTCCCCATCACACATAGGGCATCTTTTATCCATTGTTACCTTTCTTTTATGTAAATTTACTTTTGTTGGCAGCAAACTGTTTACAGCTTTCCATAAGAAAAGCTTTGTCACACATGGTATCTCAAGATCCCGAATGCTCTTCCATATTTCATCCCCTTTCTTCTCTGCTGAACTCTCTCCTTTGCTTCTCTCTTCTAACTCCAAGTGCAAAAAATATGCACTTCTGACAATGAACATCCCTTTCTTGGCTGGCCCCCAAAATATCTTGTCCTTTGCTCTACCTCTGCTCAAAGGCATACTAAGAATCTATTCAACTTCTTCCTCCGAGAATATAGTTCTTATTATTGTTTCATTCCATTCTCCCTTTATATTTATCAAACAACTCTTCGACTTTTGCATCCTTTTGCAGTAGAGACACTAGGGACTGCACAACAAAGGAAGTTGGTCTAGGCAGCCACTTTGAGCCCCATATATTAATCTCCTTCCCATCCCCCACTTTCCACCTAAGTCCTTCTTTTAGGAGGTCCCTGGCAGACCAAATGCTCCTCCATACCAGAGATGGTTGAGCACCCAGCTTAGCATCCAGAAAATTCCCAGCTCTGAAATATTTTTCTTTAAGCACAACTGCTGCCAAGGACAGAGGGTATTTGAGTAATCTCCATCCTTGTTTAGCAAGGAGTGCAGCATTAAAACTCTCCAAGTCCCTAAATCCCATTCCCCTCTATCTTTCTGTACACTCATTTTTTTCCATTTCCTCCATACCATCCCTTTCCCCTCCTGCTGATTTCCCCACCAAAACTTAAAGAGCATAATATTGATTTCCTTGCACAGTTTAATGGGGAGTTTAAAAACACCCATAGTGAAAGTTGGGATAGACTGTAAAACAGTCTTGATAAGCACTTCTTTTCCAGCTTGAGACAAGAAAGTATTCTTTCAACTAGAGATTTTCTGCCAAATCTTCTCATTGAGATTTCTAAAAGTGTTAAACTTTGATCTCCCTACCATGGCAGGAAGTCCAAGGTATTTTTCATAAGTGCCACATACAACTGCATTTCCAGCTTTCTTAATAGCCTGCTTTTCTACCAACTGAGTATTTTTACTGAAAAAATAGAGGTTTTTCCTTTATTAAGGAACTGCCCAGAGGCCTTTTCATAAACCAGCAAAATTTCTTGTATTCTCCTCCATTCCTCAATCTTAGCTCTTCCAAATAAAATACAATCATCTACGAAGAGCAAATGATTGATACTATTTCCTCCTCGAGCCACTTACACCCCTCTTGTGAGCTTAGCATTCTCATAATGATCAAGCAAACTGCTCAGTCCCTCAACACAGACAATGAACAAATAAGGTGACAAAGGGTCACCTTATCTCAACCCTTTAGATGACATAAATTTAAGTCCAGGTTCCCCATTGATCAACACTGAGAATGAAACAGATTTAACACATTTCATCACCAAATCTGTCCATTGTTTACAAAAACCCAGTTTGGTTAAGACAGCCTCCAAAAAATCCCACTCCACACAGTCATACGTCTTAGACATGTCTAATTTCATGGCCATGCTTCCTACTTTGAAAGTTTTATTAATATCAAGTCTAATCAGTTAATGCATATGGAGCGGGTCCTTTCTTGGAAGCCTCCACCGGTGGGTAAGGTAAATTAAATTTTGACGGGGCTTTATTTAAATAATCTTCATTTGTTGGAATTGGAGTTATCTTATGGGATGATAGGGGTGAAGTGTTGATGGCATTGAGTAGGAAGGAAGTGGGTGAGTTTGAAATGGATGAGATTGAAGCTCTAGCTACTCTAAGAAGTTTACAAATAATTCTTCATCTTGGTATACCTAGTTTGATATTGAAATGTGACTCTTTATCTATTATTGAAGCTGTAAACCCTAGAGAATTGAACCTTACTACACTAGGTTCTTTGATTATGGAAATCAAGCTTTTACTTAAAAGATTTAAGGATTATGAGATTTTTCATGCTGGTGCTGGTAGGCAAGGTAACGAAGCTGCTCGTTTGCTTGCCTGTCATGCTATGCTTGTGGAAGATACAATTCAATGGTGGCATCAATGTTCTGATTTTCTTGTATCTTGAGTATTATTAGATGTTGCAATGTAATTGTATTATATTATACATGTCTCATTTAATATGAATGAAATTTGCTTCTTATTAAAAAAAAAAAAAAAAAACTAATAGTAATACGATACATACGCCTTAAAAATATCAGAATATATATTCACGAGTTTATTAGAATAAAAAATTTATAAACGAAAATAATAGGCAAGAGGTTTTTGGAAAAAAAAATACTCAAACTAAAAGTAAAAAAATAGAAAAAAACTAAAGTTAGGAAGAAAAAATTTCAAAATTAAGAAGTTAAAAGCTATAAACCCAAAAAAAAACAATTAAAAAATATATATCTTTAAAAGAAAAAATTCAAAATATAAAAATAAGCTAAAAGAAGAAAACACAAAAACCGAAATGATATCTTTTAATCATAGTTTTTTCTTAAAATGCTTTCATATATCTTTCTATTTTGCTATTTAATAATAGAAATGATAAAATGTTTGTGACTTCTTTTTTTATATCATTTTAGAGTAATGATAACCCTTGCACCTCATTTACTATTGTTTTACTACCTGATTATTTTTTTTTTCCTTTTGCACTGTCACCACCCCACCCCAATAAATAGAGCGAGGCAGGATGCTTACCTTCTTTTTTCTTTTTTCTTTTTTTTTTTCATTTTGACATCTGTATATATATTATCATTATAGTTACAGGATGTTTATATATATATATATTTTGTTCTATGCTACGGTAGTAACATGGGATACGCGTGGACATGACATGCTTGCACTCTGGATTTCTAATCAAAGGGATGGAACACCTAATAGACATTTGATTCAACATTTCTAAAAAGGGGGGCTCTCAGAGTCCATCATTCAAACATCAACGTCATTAGTTTTCAAAATAAAAAGGGACTCAGTCCCTTCAATACAACCAAAAAGGTGGCAAGCCATCATATGAGGGATTACAATCACCCCTCCATAGAGGTCACACCATTACCATCGCCCCACCATAGAGTTTACAACACATCCAAAAAGGTAACCCATTGTTTAAAGGAAATAACACAAAATGTCCCCAACATGGAACCCATCCTAATAACCTATAACCAAAACATCATCAAACCACGAACCGTAGAACCCTAAGCATCAGCCCTTCCCTCCTCAGCAGTACCGGGCTCCACAGCTCCTTCATCATTACCTAGATGTTTAAAACATAAACACAAGAGTGAGTCTAATACTCAATAAGCAGTACACCATGCTGTTAACTTATTAATCACATAACTTTCTTTGAAAACATGCATACATAACATTTGCAAATTCTTGACAATGCTTTCATGCATAAATATCCATAAGAATATAAATCATACATTTCATGCATAAACATGCTTTTTAGAATTTTTAGCTTTTCACTTGCTTAGGCCATTGCATATTGTTACGCCCCGTATGCTAGGATTAGCGGTCTTTTGGACCAATGGATTCGCCAGTGGCCGCGGGTTGGAATCCCATTCCGTCAGGGCGCAGTACTGGGTGCACTATCAGATACTACTACCCGGCATTGCCATCTGCCCATTTATTCATTTGGGTACCCCTTTTTTATTTAAGTGGCCATTACGTATTTTCATACATTGAACATTCATTTCATTCTTTCTTTTCCTTTGCATTCATTCATTTTCGTTATCTTTTCCTTAGTCTGATGCATATACTTTTATTAAAAGGTTTCATGTCATGGTAATAAATAAATAAGACATTAGCTATTTAAACGAGAGCATACATAAAAATCTCATGATGCATTACCTTATATCATACACACAATTATAAGTAGTAAGGTGCTTAATAGGGGCTATCAAGAAGGGCTTATACATAATATATTTTCATGCTTACACCATCTTTAGAAGAACATTTGAAAAGAAAGATAAACATTCTTTTATAAAAGAACTTATGTAAGGAGCATTGTCATAGCTACTTACCCGTGAGTTTTAGTTAATAAGTTCTTTTGATCTTGAAAATAGATTCCTATTCAATAAAATGAGATAGACACATTAATATTCACCTTACTTGGAACTTAGCTAATCGCTACTCTTACATGCTAACTTAAATTCCAAATCTTGGAATTAAGCGTTTCCTTAAACCGTTTATCTACCCACCAAGCATGGCATTAAGTCACAACATTAGAATCCTCATCCTATTCTATTTAAAGAGACTCATGAAAGCACATTACCCATTGGTTGTTCCTTTAAAAAGGGTCATTGTTTTCTATATAAAGGATAGATGGAAATCATGGTTTAAATTACATAAATGGTAGGAATTCACTTGAAAGGGAAAGAAACAAGAAGATACTTCAAATATGGAAATTTTCATAAAAATGAGCATTTGACAGTTTTACAATATCACATGGGAGGTATTTTCAACAAAAGGGCCAATGCTCACAAGAGGGTTGATTTTTGTCACTTCTTTTCAATGGTCTTTCATACCAAAAATTCATCTTTGGTGGAGCCAAGGTAAGATTAAACAAAGGGATGTAATAGACTGATTTAGGCTTCAATAAAACATAGAAGAAAACTCTGAAACTCTTGGACAGCCCATAGGCTTAGTGCTTTCATGCTTTTAAAACATCATTTACTTAACCCAAACTTCAACTACATAAATAAACCATAGCAAGGATATAAAAAGCTTAGGAAGTCATCTTTTATCTTCTAAAAACAGATCACAAAACATAGGTATAGCACAAGGCAAACACAAGGTTTCCAAGTTAAACTTACTAGCTTAAACTAAAATCCTTAGTAGCTTACTTAGGCCACAAGTTCAATAGGATAGATATGCTTAAAAATCATAACTTTAACTCCATCAATGTAAAATATAAGGCATGGCTTAACAAGAATTAAATCATGGCTTAGCTTGATTAAAAATACAAGGAAAACTACCACAAGGTGCCTTGCAAACTCACGGCTAGAACCCAGAACAGGGCATACATACAGCTGGAATTTCCAGAAAACATAGCATGGTTCGGCACACACACACCACACTATTATCTCTCCATCCAACTTCACTTAGATAAGATACGAAATAGGAAGAACAAAGAGGAAATCAGCATAGAAAACACTACATAAGAATCGACTTGCACAGAAATTCCGAAACCCCCAAATATAATACTTAACCCACTAAACATGATTCTAGATTTCACAAGAAATCAAGAGGAAAACAGAGTATTACCTAGCTTAGCAAGTTGCGAATTGAAGGAGGAGAAGAAATCCAAGGAACTGGGCCACAAATTTCGTCCTCTTGAAAGAAGATTCAACCAAAACCCAAGCTTGAGAGAGAGAAGAGAATCGGTTTGAGAAGGAAGAGGTGTGGTCGATCGGTGCTAGAGGAGCCGAAAGGGTCCTTTTTGTGTAGTTAGAAATGGCCACACTTGGACTTGAAGAAGATTTTCTTCTTGGCTTACTCTGGTTGAAGAAGATTTTCTTCTTGGCTTACTCTGGAAGTCGAAAGTGACGTGTAGGAGAAGAAGGAGAAAGAAAGAGACCCGATTGGCTTAAAGGAGAAGGGTCGGTCAGCACTTGAGCAATTGAGTGAAACTTCCCTTGGAAGATAAGAAATGAATGGTGTGGATCAAGGGTTGGGAGATATTTTTTTCTCAGATGCTCATCCTACGGTGGAGAAGGTTTAGGCCACTTCTTCAATTAAATAAAAAGGTTGGGGCTTAAGGGAATATTTTATAAAATATGAAAACATGCCCTTAAATTATTTTAATGACCCACATAAAAATAAAAACACACATATCTTAAAATAATAAAATATTAAAATCATAAAAATCCTTATCTCAAAAATATTTAACTTAAGAAATTAAATTAAAGAAATGACGTAAGAACCTACGTAGTAGGATGCAGGTATTACATGCACTTTGGATTTGGATTAAAAATCTCTAAACATGACCTTCTTGTATAATTTAGAAGAAAATAAATTCAATCAAATAATGTAATCATGTAAAATAATTAAAAACAAATTCAATTTTCTAAAAATTGACCTTCTTTTAATCTCTAGATGCTAAAATTACACACTGTGTTAATCAGCTCGAAAAGTACGGATGTACAAGAAAAAACCATTAAAAGAGTGAAGTTGAAATACCTGGCTCCTATCTTAACCTTGTCTCAACTCCTCCGGATTACTTGACGGAGCGTAGGGCATGGTTTGTCCAAAGGGTGACATTTCCAAATGCTGCAATTACCCACTGTATTAGGAAGAGTTGAACGTACGCACGTAAAAAAAAATAATATACTAAAAATAGGTCTACCTGCCTACCCCAAGCATACTGATACGGATTTGGATATGTATTTGGAGGCATCATATATGGCAGGTAGTATAGATTTACTGGACTATAATATCCCTATAATATACAAATAAACAATGGATTAACTAAATGTTACAATATATGACACCACGACATTTTCAAATAACCAATGTGTATCATACTTGGGTCGATGAAATCGATGTAGAAGGCTTGGGTGGCCTTCCATCTTCCTCTTCTCCCATCACGCTATTTCAACCATTAATTTTAATAGTCATGGAAATTGTAAATTTAAGTTACCCAAACAAATTAATCAGTCCTATTCGACAATTTTTCATTAAAAAATATTTGTTCATATGCATCAAGGATCTCACTTTAATACAAATTGCATATTACAATTAAATACATTATATATCTAATTTTCTTTCAGCATGTACATATTCACTTTACCAAGTCAAAATGACCTCTAAATTATCATCTATGCAACTCAAGTGAAAATGACCTCTAAAACACATATAAATGTTTCAAATTTGCTTTGATTGTTTACATCTTGTTACCATTAATTTGAATAGATAATTGATTAGCTCATGTATTACGATTAAGGGTGGGTAGAGGCGCCCCGCCCTCACTGCCCTACCTTGCTCCGCCCCCGTGTGGCTGGGCAGATTACCCTTTCAGCTGATGCAGGGGGCCGATGGCCCTGCCCACATTAGGCACCCAAGGCAGGGGCGGGATAAGGGTGACCCCCGCCCCGCCCCACATAATTATATATATAAATAACCCAGGCACTGGTTTTTTTTTACTTAATAACAAATAACGAAAAAACGTCGTTTTGTCAATGGAAAAAGGGAATCATTTCGTTATTTGTTTAGATCCCCCCGGGCGAGCTCAGTACCCTACCCAGTTGAATCTCTCTCTCTCTCTCTCTCTCTCTGAGTCTTGCTCAATCGCTCCCTCTCTTCAATTTGAATCTCCGTCGCAGCCTTCCGTGACTCTATATTCGTCTCCGTCACCGAAGGTAAGAAACCCTAAATTAAGGTTTTATTTTTTGTGATTTATATTTTATGGAATGGAGATTGGAGGCATGATGGAGTTTAATCGAAGATAGATGATGGGATTTTGTGAATTGTGTGCTGTGGAAACTTGATTGTGTATGTGGTTTGAATCGTTGATGATTGATGAACGATGTGTAGTCGTGTGTGAATCTGTTCGTGTGTTTTTTATTTTTTTTGGTTTATATTATGTAATGTGTATGAATTTTGATCATTGAGTTGAATTGTGGCTAATTAATTAGGATTGGAACCCTAAATTAATTTATAGGTTTCAATCTCTACATTAATTTAGGGTTTCAAAATACCCTAAATTATATATGTTTGGAATCTAAACCCTTTTATCATCATCAAACCAGCTCTTCACTTTTATTTCCATATTCTTTGTTGTTTTGTTTTTCAAAGTTATTATTTCCAACCTTTTATGTTGAACATCTTAGTTTATTCCGGGATGCAAGTGAATATGCATTCTTTTGCCTTGTCATTTTCTTTTTATTAGATAGTAATTCTTACACTTGGTTTTATAAATCCAAATAGAAAATTTTTGTTTTGATCTTCATAATACTCATCCATAACTTCTCATATGAAACAATTGTTTTCTTTCTTCCAGTAGGCACCATTTGAACAATGAAGTTGGTAGAAGTAACTTGTTCTGAAAAAGCACAAGAAAATAAAAGCGATAGTGAAAGTGTAAATAAATTTATGACCCTTGAAATTTTTTCTTTAAGTATATTAATTTATACATGTGTTTTCACACTGTTTCTTAGCTCTGACTCAGCTAAGAAATTTTTTTATGTTTGATATTTTTAATTTGGGTATTTAATTTTTTTATGTTTGATGTTTCTAATTTTTTTATAGTAATAAATGAGACGGCGTCTACGGCTACCTCCGATGCAATATGACTTTGTATTGGACCCACCATTGACATGGTTTGCACAGTTTGTCTCTTAATTATTTTTTGCATTTATAATTTTATATAATATTTTAGTATCTAATTATTTTGCTTGTATATTGTTTAGCTTTTACATTCTCAATATATGTATGCCGAATCCTAATGACCGATCTATGCTCATCTTCATCCCAAATTCCAATGCTCAATCCCAATCTCATCTTGGTTAGTACTTTTAATATTTAATATTTTAATTTTTTAAATTCATCTTTATAACTTTATAATTCTAATTTGTTTTATTTTTAACTTATTAATATTTCAAGTTTTATAACTTATTAACTTTTATGATTTTGATTTTCAGTCTCACAGCAGTCGACACAACTCACCATCCAGTGAACTCACCACCACGGCTCCACCCCAAATTGATCAAATTGAAAAGTTATGATTTTGTTAATTTACAATTAATTGTAATATTGCTACAATAATTATAGTACAATTTGTAATATTTAATATTTTTATAGGAGTTTGTAATATTGTAATAGTTTATTAGTTCTCTTAATTTGTATAATTGTAAATTGTAATAACTTAGTGCCTTAGTGATGATTATTACTTAATTAGTTAATAGTTGAAACTTAGTATATATTTTTTTTTTTTTTTTTTGAAAATATATTCCATTAGGAAAGATGATACAAGAGGAGAGGGTGGGGTTCCCAACAAACACCCCAGTGCAAAAACAACAGTACAAAGTGGTGAAAAAAAAGAAAAAAAATTGATTTTTACGACCAATTTCTTGGTCGTCACCCAAGTCCTACAAAGAGGACGTCGTCTTAAGAGATGGAAGTAAACTCTTCGCAATAAATTGCGAACAATGGATCCACTGCTGAAAGCGGTGGAACCTCCGCTGAAAACAGTGCAAGTGGCAGGTGTATTATTACTTATCGTCCTGAGATGATTTTTGGAGAGGTCCTCAGACCCTTCTTCTAGATCACACCAACCTTTTTGGCGCAACTCTGCGCCGTCCCAGTAGATCGGAGGCTGTGGGATGTGGTGGTGGGGCGCGTGTAGGCAGATGATGGCCGAAGAGCAGCAGATATGTGTAAAACTGAACCGGTGGAGAGAGGAGGAGAAAAACACTATCTTAAAAGTGTATACAGTGCAAACATGAAAAGGGGAAGGAGAAGAGGGTGAGAGATACAACTCCACCCTCCTCTCCGGCAAAAGCTCTCATGGAAATGGGTTTTTTTCCAGAGAAAAGATAGAAGTTCTCTCTACAAGGTCTTTTGTGCTTTTTGCAAAACTCAAACTTAGTATATGGTTAATAGTTCTATCTATATATATATATATATTTTTTCAATTTTTAAATAAATTTATTTATTTTTAGTTAAATTCTAGGGCCAAAACGGATTTTGAGCTCAAAGTGGCCCAAAAACAGATTCTAGGCCATTTAGGATCTAGATAACTGAGCTGGGCCGAAGGACTAATAGGGGGCGAAGGGGCGAACGGATGGAGGTCTACCCCCGCACTCCGACAAGCAGACGAGGTACCCTTCCCCCTCATGGACGGGGGCAGGGTACAGGGAAACATTCCCCACCCCCGCCCATGCGGAGGCAGGGGCAGGGAAGGGGTGGCCCGGACCCATAGGGGGCGGGTAGCACCCCTAATTTACAATTTAGCATTTTATTACCACCACTGACATTGGGCACTTTAAGATGAATTTTTGTTTATATTACAATTTTGCATTTTATCACCACATTGTTCATATTCGACATTGGTTGTGTGATAATATCACCACCACTTATATTACGAATATTTGGGCACTGATATTAGGTACACTGAGTTTAATTGGAAAATTTTCACAACAAAGTATATAGACCCTTTTGAAACAGACCATTTTTTACAACAAAATTTTCACAACAAAGAAGGGAAACAGAATGTAGAGAAAGAGAGAAAAATACAAACCCAAAAAAACAGACCACTAATGGCGACCACAAATGACGCCGTTCGAAAGATTCATGGTGAGAAGCAACACTGTAGGCCGTGGGATGCATTCGTACATAATAGAACCTGCAAATGGGGTGAGAAAGCTAAGGGGAGGGGAGAACGCAAGAAGAGGGGGACGCAGGGGAAATGAAAAAAAAAATTGATTTAATGGATTAAACGCCTGTTTGCTTTTAAAAAAAAAAAAATTACCCGTAGCCGATGTGTGGAGGTTGTGCTACAGTGGGGAGGTTGTATAGCACTTCTCATTTTTCCTTCATAATTTTTGCAACTAAAGAATCAGGTTTTGTAAGCAACCTCCAAAACAAATTTTGCCAACAAAGCTTGATTAAAGTTTCCAAGATCACTAAAACCCAACCCTCTATGACTTTTTGACAGCCCTATCTTACTCCACTTCTTCCACTGAGTTCTTCTATCTTTAGCCATATATCCCCATCAAAATCTAGCCATCATACTTGATATTTCCTTGCACAACTGTTTTGGCAACTTAAAAACACTCATTGCATAAGTAGGTATTGCTTGTATTACTGATTTTATTAAGATTTCTTTCCCAGCTTGAGTGAGAGATTGATTTTTTCAATTATTGATTTTCTTCCACACCCTCTCATTTATCCCTCTAAAACCTTGGTATTTCGATCTGCCCACCATAATAGACAACCCCAAATATTTCTCTGCATCACCACACATTCTTGAACCAATAATGTTAACCATTTTAGTACATGCCTCCATAATGTATTTGAATTGAAATTGAGTGAAGTTTTCTGCAAGTTAAGCTTCTGTCCAGTTGTCATCTCGTACTTTGCCAAAACATGTTGCATAGCACTCCATTGTTGAGTATTGGCTCTGCAAAAAAATTAAAAAATCATCTGTAAAAAGTAGATGGTTAATATTGGTACCCCCTTGCTCATGGCTACATCTTTAATAACCTCAACTGCCTCAACCTCATGTAACGTCGAGCTTAGTCCTTCTGCTCATAAGAGGAAAATGTAAGAAGACAATGGACCTTGCCTTAATCCCCTTGTTGGATTTATAACACAACTAAGCTAACCATTCACCAACATAGAATACTTAGACATATACATTTTATAATCATCTCAATCCACTTACTACCAAAACCCATGTTCTCCATCACTGCCCTCATATACCTATATTATATCCTATCGTACACCTTTGACATGTCCAACTTCAAAGCCATACACCTTTCTCTCCCCTTTTATCTATACTTCATAGTGAACAAGGCTTCATATGCTATTATAATATTATCTGAAATTAACTAGGTATGACGACACTGTGGTAGTATGATATAACATTAGTTAATATCCTTTTGAATCAGTTTGCAAGATATTAGACTTTAACTTGTAGATTCAATTGGTTAGCTTCAATGAAAATATAATGTAACACCCCGTATTTTAGTGTATTTTAATGAAGGATTATTTTAATTAATTTAATG
>QEOT01002942.1:32917-46187 GCA_003123785.1 Pterocarya stenoptera
TCCATACATGGAAGTTGGGGGCGCCACATATAATATGGATCATAATAGTTTTATCAAGATCCAATTCATATACATGACTTCAAATGTTCTCAATGTTTTTCTCCAATATTGTTTTTTACTACATTTAAATTATAAAGTCATGAGAATATAATATTACGCATAATCATAAATTTAATACAAAATACCATCTTCCGACATTTTTTTATTCAATTAAATAAAATAAAAATTCATTTATTTTCTAATTTTCTCTTGTAACAAATAGCTAAAACTCATCTTTGAAATACAATCTAAAAAGTAAATACGATGTTGAATCGTTTATTGTCCACCAAATATGATGGAACCGATAAGAAAAAAAATATCCTACTCAAGTTAAAATAAAATATATTAAGGCAGTTAAGTTTAATTTTAAGGTGAGTCTAATATTCAAATATCAAATCTTCAAATCATTAAATTTATTTCAATTTAAAATTTATTTATACGTAGGATTCACAATATTTTTCAACCCAACCCCTCTTTACATATGTGATCCATAAACTTTTTCAACTTCTCATAAATACATCTAAACTCATTTTAAGTAGGTTTCACAAAATCGAACTTATTTTAACTCAATTCAACATCCAAATCGAGACTAGAATAGGTTTGGCAAGTAGGATAAATATAAAATTCTCATCTCATTTCAACTCATTATTATAATTTTTTAAAATTTTTATATAAAATATAATAAATAATTTAATTTTTTTAAATATTAATTTAACTTTTAAAAATATTCATCTAAAATTAAAAATTCTCGACCACTCTCAAATCCTATCAAATCGATCTGAATTTCAAGTTTTGTTTGAAAAAGGAAATGAAAAATCGGAGGCATCCAAGTGCGCTGAACCGAATAAAGCTCAAAAACTCAAGCTGGAAAAGTACGTTAATGTGACTTGCCCCTATCCAAAAACATTGAAAAGGTCAATTGTCACACAAAAGGGTCAAAAAGCGGGATCTTTGCAGTTACGACCAGTCATTAATTGACACGTTTTACAGAAGGTAGGCTACAAGGACGACGGAGACAGGAACAGCACGTAGGTTGCAGGAGTCGTGGTGGGCCCCTGTCCTCGTCAGCTACTACTCAGATCCTATCCACTTACCTTTGTCTCCTTTTGCTGGCACTCACCTGATTATTTTCAAAACAAACTATACATTCCATTTCCTGTGGGCAGAATGGTGTGGTAAACAGAAGCGTGTTAATTAATATAATTAATATTCAATAATAATATAATAATTAAAATAAACTAAAATCACCTTCCAAGTTTCCAGCTCTACAATTAATTAGGATTTTATGCATGGAAAACGAAATATTTATAAATTTTTTTATAATTTTTTATACAATCATATTCAAATGATGAAGATTTTTATAAAAATATCCTTAATTTAAAACATAATTATATGAAATATTATAAAATCTATATTATACGTATATCATTACTCTTTATACATGTACGCCAATGCGAGTTTATTCTCCAATTCAATAACACTAACAATGTTTATAAACATAAATGTCTTGAAAAATTCTTACTTATTGTACTCTTTCTTTCTTGATAACTTTTATTGTCTTTTTATATAATACTAAACGATTAGAAAATAAGTAAAAAGTTATAAATATTTTTATAAGGGGAGAAATCCCCAGGGCCTGGCATGGGAAAAAGACTCGGGTTCCAAGCCCACGTACAAGACTTGGGAAGGGCCTAGATGACCCAGAAGGAGGATAAGAGGCAGGAGCTCTGATAGAAGGTTGGGGGATCGTGCGACCTGGCACCTCTGATGGAGACGCTCCTAAACTTGACACGACGGGGCAAACTGACAAATCGTCAAAAACGTCCCCATCCCTAACATTGTTGCCCAGATGGCGCAGGAGGGAAAGTGATCTCTCACAGAGCCACACTGCATTTAATGGAGCAGGGTCGAGACTGTCTGGGCTACGCCTCATTTAATGCACACCAAGGGTTAACACGCAGCGGCATGCCCCCTGGCAAGTCTAAGGGAAGGCAAGAGCCTAGCAAGGACGTGCAATCCCCGTACAGAGTCACCCAACCAGTCACCATCATATCGGGACCTACCCCAACCAGGTATAAATACTCCTCACTCCGCAAAGAGGAGGGTTACTTACATCCTTGAGCACTTTCTGCTATTTCATTCTAGCTCTCATTTCTCTCTTCAGCTTTAACCTTGGACTAATTTGAGCCTCGGAGGTACCACAGCCTCCAAGCTCCCCCATTCTCTTTCTTGCAAGGAAGACTCCGAGTGCTGCTAGCGTGGAGTTGCCCAAGTTTGTGAAATATGACATTAACAATGTTTTCAATTACTTAAATGCTACATTAAGTTATAAAAATCATGAGTATCACTTTTCAAATAACTGAAATGCTCAACTTATGCTTGATGTCAAGAGGGTATTTCTTTATTTGATTTTGTAGTAGAAGGACAAACTGAAAATAATGTCTACACCTCTTTGAAATTGCTCATATTAATTTTACAATGTCTAATGTGTTATATGATTTAATGATTAATGTTCGTTGTTTTTAGTACATTAATTGAAAAGTGGATGTTTTATGGACAGAGGAAGTAAGTGGATGTTTTACTGTGAAAAGTGCTTATAGTCTATTTCAAGCTTTGAGTTTGAGGGAGATAGCTGAACGCTACAGCTGGGTTCAAGATAGGCACATGTGGAAGAAGCTATGGAAGATGAATGTGCCAAGGAAGTTTAAAACTTTTGCATGGCGAGCCTGTAGGAATATTTTGCCTACACTTAAAAATCTAAGGCACCGGAAAATTGAAGTGCAAGGAGGTTGTTGTTTTTGTGGAGAAATGGATGAAAATGTTACTCATGCATTGCTGTTTTGTCCTCAGTTAAGTGAGATGTGGCGGCGATTTGGTCCAATAGGTTTAAGGCTCCAAAATGATAAAAGCTTTATGGATAATGTGAAAGGTGTGTTAACTACTGGCAGTGAAGCAGATTTTACCCTCCTGTTTGTACTGTGTTGAGGCATGTGGTATCGAAGGAATAAGTTGAAAATGGAAAGTGAGAACATCACTCCCTATGCAAGCAGCAAATATGGCTATTTCTTTGTACAAATCTTTCTCAATTTTAAAGGTTTCTAACGCTGCAGATGGAAGCACTTGTGCAGGTGAATATCACCTCCTTCTGATTTTTTGAAGCTCAATGTTGATGGGGTGGTCTTCACAGAATATAAAAAGGCTGGAATTGGAATGATTTTATGTGATAGCAGTGGCAAGGTGATGATGACAGCAACTGTCTATGAACCTGCAGTGAATGAACCATCTACCATTGAGTTACTTGCTGTATTTTAGGGATTACAAATGTGCGTTCCATTAGGCATCCCTAAATTGATTGTTGAGTTTGACTCTTTGTTGATTGTACAAGAATTGAAAGCTGCCCATGAGTCTTCATCTTTTAACGGTAATTTAATTATGGAGGTAAAGAGTCTAATGTGCCTTTTCTAGGAAGTGATCATTGAGTATGTACATCTAGAAGGTAATGGTGTGTCTCATTGTTTAGCTAGGTATGCATGGAATGTATTGGATGTTCAAATGTGGTGGGGTGCTATCCCTAAGTTTGTTGGTCATGCCATGTGGTTTGATCATGCTGTCATGTAAGGATGCTTATGAAATTGAAATGAAATTGTTCTGTTTATCAAAAAAAAAATCAACAACATAATCTTGACTTTACAAAGATATCTTACCTCTACAAAAAGAAATAAAAAATAATTTTATAAAATAATACTACTTCATTGTAAAGGTCATTTTTATGATAAAAAAGATGCCTTGCATATCATAGTATGTCATGTCCATTGGTAAATTCCATTTTTGTAATTCCTTTCATTGACCTAATATTATAATCTTTATAATAAGTGCCTCTAATTTTATAGTGTTAAAATATGTATAAGAAGTGTTGGATTCACAAATAGATTTAGCGAAAGTAAATTTTTTAAATTGATATGGCTAGATGTGACTCGATAAATCTAAAAAAACTTTATAGGCCTTGTTTGGATTCGAAACTCACCTCAACTAATATCGTCTCATTATTACAATTTTTTCAAATTCATACATAAAATATAATAAACAATTTAATATTTTCAAATTTTAAAATAATAATAATATTAAAAATAACATTCTAATAATATTTTATTCAACTCATCTAAAATCATATTAACTTATCTCTGAATCCAAATGGGACCACCATAATAAGACATATTAATTTATAAACTCATTTTCAATCATATTTATTTGTGAATAAAATATTTTTCAATATGTATTAATTCACTAGCTTATAGATAAGATGTTGGCAATGGATAACAAAAATGGTAAGCATAAAATATCAATGCATAAGCTAAAAATAAACAAAATTATTTGATAAAATAGTTTATGATCAAATAACATTACTATTATTAAAATAATTGACAATTCAAAATCAAGAGATTGAATGATTGTGGGCGCGTATTTAAAAGAAGTTAATAAACCGTGGATAGTGAATTTATTTCTTTAGAGCTAAATAAGTAATGATGAGTTATTTAATTGATGGTGATTGGATAAAATAATTGCTCGGAGTCACCATCTTAATCATGCACACTCTCTCACTCCAAATTTTAGAACAGTGCGAAAATCATATAAAAAATAATAATTTTATAAATTTATTTTATAATAAAAATAATTTTATAAGAATAATTTTATATATAATCATATACCACATTTCACAAAATCATTTTAAAAAGAAAAGAAAATTTATTATTAAAAATTAATCTTTTTCACATAAATTTAATATTTATTTATTTCTTTTAAAAGAAATTACCCAACCCTTAAACACTCAACAATTATAAATATAACTTCTCTTTTTAAATTTTAACTATCTTCTAAATTATTACAATAAGAATTAAATAAATAAAATGGTCAAAACCAAAAGGTCGTCAGGGAAGCAATGTACTGTATACAGTGCACCATGAGTTGGAAAAGCAGCCTTTCTATTATTATATTCCAAGTTCCAACACAATCAATTATTTCGTCAAAGATATTGATGGCATTTGGTCAGCTCTGGCGTGCCTGAGTCTACATGGGTGTTTTGCAGTTTTCTAGGATGATCAAAATCTGAACCGTTCGTCTTCTTCGAGAAACGGTTTATCTAAACCTATCCCATATGAATCACACAAGTCCTACGTAACCCGCACGCGCATGAATATGAATTCCGTGCCGTGTAAAAATCCCATCTTCGATTTTTGACGCGTAGGAAGATTTTTTTACAGAGAGAGACAGTTCAGCTCGGATTCTAATTATGTTTTTAAACCTGTTCTTTGGAATTAACAAAAAAAAAAAAAAGGGTCGGCTCTCCCTCTTCTGTTTCTGTACAGACATTAACATAGACATATATAAACAGGACCTTCGTATTGTACTCGTGCTGTGGCAGCTGGGTCTCCTCCTAAAACGTCTGCAATTTCTGGCCTTGGGAAAAGCGATACATTGTGTTTTGAAGGTGGGGTTTTTCCGCTTTGAGTTTTTGTTATGCTGTGTTTCGTTCTTTGAGTTGTAATCTTAATGGTCGTTTCTTTCAGATACTTCATTGAGTTGCTTTTTGAATCATCTGCGGGTTCAGAGATATAGAAAGAATGGATAGTGAAACCGAGGCTTCATTGTCTTCTCAAAGTTCTGCAATTTCTGAACTTAGTGATGAAGATGTGTCTGTGTTGGAAAACGGATCTGGGAATTACGGGTATGCCTTATGTTATGTTTCTTCTGTTGATAGCATCTTTATTTATTTATTATTATTATTATTATGGTTGTTCTGTAAAGCTCACTTTTGGATTGGGGTCTCTTTGCTTTTGACAATCCAGTGATTCGAAATCTCGGTTTCTTTGTGTTTGTGGGCAGGTGCTCCCATTACAGGAGGAGATGCAAGATCAGAGCGCCTTGTTGCAATGAGATTTTCGATTGCAGGCATTGCCATAATGAAGCAAAGGTTTGTACTTATATTTATATATCTAATCCTTTCTTAGTTCTGTTTTTCTCTCTTTGCTTCTGTTCTTGATAATAACTTCTATATTCTTGCTCCAATGTTTATTCTTCCTATTTTATTTTTTTTGTACACGAGCAGAATTCCATGGAAACCGATCCTCTTGATCAACATGATCTTCCACGCCATGAAGTAGAACAGGTTGGCAAAGTTTCTTCCTTTTTTCTTCAGTTTACGAATTTCAAGTGGGCTGAAAGGTGTCTCTACTTTTGGAAATTATTATAGATTTATACTTTTTTCCCGATGGATAGATACATTAGGATGCCGTCTCTACGTGTTATAATGCATGACAAAAGCTGTTGTACTCTTAGAGCTGATTTAGATATATGAAAGTTGAAAAAAATATTGTAGGACTATTATTTTTATTAATTTTGTTTTGGAATTTAAAAAAGTTGAATTATTTATTATAATTTGTGTGTAAATTTGAAAAAGTTGTAATGATGTGATGTGATGAGATGAGATAAAACACTTTTTGAATACAAACGGAGCCTATTCATTTGTTGTTGCTACGTTCTTCGACAAGCGGAGTGCATGTGTTGGTATGTCTCTGGTTCTGTCACCATAGTTGGTCTTGCCTAGGCTTAGCCCAGTGAAGGAATCATGGCAAAAATTAAAAGTAAGGAGAAGAATGCTAGCTTTTGCTAATAGAGGATTGATGTCATTCACACTTCATTAAAACTCTTTTTCTTTTCTTTCCTCTCTCTTAGAAAGAGAACTGTTGCCAATATGGGGATAGTGGACTCTCAGTTATTAAGGTAGAGGAAGTTACAAATTCAGGGTTTGATTATGTGTGAGAGGTTTTAAGGTCGGCTAACTGATAACTGGATTCCTTAAAAGCTATAGTTGGCTTTCTTGCCTCTTTCACCACACCCATGTTGATGTTGGATTTGGTGCCAAAATTCATCTCTAATTACTCTTGGTGCATTATTTCCAAACTTTTGAGCTGTTCCGATTCTGGAAAATGATATTTTTAAAGCGTTTTTAAGTTTAAGGATGATAGAAATTTGAGTCATATTGCATAGAAAAACAAATACAATATGTATGTGTGCGTGTGTGTACTCATAGAAGTAAAGCATCACTCTGCATTTGACCATTACCATTGCCAGAAACAGAAAATTAAAGGAGGGATGGGATTTTATTTGGCAATTGGTTGTCACATTGACACTCTGTGCTTGCTCTTTGCATTTCATGTCTCTTGAGAGCAATATAGCTTATGCAGAAACCAAAATATATGCATTTAGGATGATACTTTGGTTGTTTCGAGGTTTTTCTTCGACCCTTAGGTAAATAAATGGATATCTTGGGATGATGAAAGGACAAATTGCTTCTGAAATGACTCATACTAATAAGAAAAGCAAGAAAGAATGTAAAAACCTTGGCATTTATTTTATAGGGCTTGACCTATAAAAAAAATTTATTTTATAGGGTTTGATTTTGGCGGTCATAAAATTGGTGTTCTTTTATTGGTCTCTTGTATTTGTCTCTAGTTCTTCACTAGGTGAACAGGTGCCTTCTCTTCTATAAATCCTATGTAGTTGGGCTACGCTTATTCTCAACTTTATCAATAAAATTTCTTTTACCTATGAAAAAATGTAGTATGTTATCTTACTTTCTTCACTTCTCTAATTTGTTAAAGATTTGTTCTGATTTACAGGTCATCTGCTCCCTATGTGGTACAGAACAAGATGTAACTTCCCTAAATACTCTACACTAATAAATATTTAGTGCCAATTTTGGAGAATTTTTTTTTTCTTTTTATGTTGATCTTATTGTTTTGTACTATAATCAGGTTCAGCAGTATTGCACAAGTTGTGGCGTTTGTATGGGAAAGTATTTCTGTACAACATGCAAGTTTTTTGACGATGATGTAAGTTCCAAAGTTTCGAGCCAGATCCATTGGAAAAAGATGAAGATTTCTCTCTCTCTTCATTTTAATTTTTGGATAACAAAGATGAAGATGGTTCCCAATGCACCTTTTGTTGGTTTTTTTATGTATTATGCTGGTTTGCAAAGTTCATTTTTAACTTAGACAACCAATTTGTTCCTCTTTCAGACTTCAAAGAACCAATTCCACTGTGATGAATGTGGAATCTGCAGGTTAATTTTATAATTCATTTCTTTCTTATCACTTCATTAATTCCTTAATGACTAGAGGGTTTTATATGCTTTCGTTTCCTAAGTCTTTGCTTGATAATTTACTTTTACAGAGTTGGAGGCAAGGAAAATTTCTTCCACTGTAATAAATGTGGTAAGTGAGGGGTTGCCTAATTCTTGATCATTAGCTGAACATCTTCTTCTACTTCTTCTTATCTTGCAATTTTTTCCTCAGAATGTTGCTACTCTAAGTCAATGGAAGATGGACATCAGTGTGTTGAAAGAGCAATGCACCACAATTGCCCGGTTTGCTTTGAGGTATTATAAAGTACTGATGTTTGATAAAAATGATATATATATATATATAATCAGTGAGATGAGTGCCTCTATTTTGTTTGCAGTTTCTGTTTGATTCAATGAAAGCGATTACTGTATTGCGATGTGGGCACACAATACATGATGAATGTATGGAAGAGATGATGCAACATTTCCGGTGAGCATTTGTTTCTTATTCACTTGCATGTCCATTGTGTTGTGCATGCAAGACATGCAATATTATAACAGCAATAATAAAATTAGACTTCTAATTCTCGAAGTCAGCACAATCTTCCTCTTTTCTATAATTTCAAACTTTAATAATTTATACATTATTCTTGCTTCGGTTTGCCTATTGTTTTTCAACTCTTTGGGCAAATTTTCAGTTGGGGAGAATCAATTCCTTCATCTTGCAGGTACTCATGCCCCATCTGCTCAAAGTCCATCGGTGATATGTCCGGTGCATGGGCGAAGCTTGACGAAGTGGTAAATGGATGCCTCCACTCTTTTGTTTTCCAGGAAAAATTGACATTATGCTAATGGTATTGTTCTTCATGCCCTGACATGCTTTTGCTTAACTTCATATGCAGATTGCCTCAACTCCAATGCCTGAAATATACTTGAATAAGATGGTAAGTAACTAAGCGTAGCATGAAGACCTTTGATTCTTTAAATTCAACTTGTTGCACATATCTCTGATCGAGATTTCGTATGATCAGGTCTGGATTCTCTGCAATGATTGTGGAGCAAACTCTAACGTTCGATTTCACGTTATGGCACATAAATGCGTAAGCTGCAAGTCTTACAATACAAGACAGATACAAGGAGAACCAACTGCACCGTGCGCATCGAGGGTGGCCGAGACAATGAGCTGTCACGCTGGTTGATCGAGAGGCTTTTAGATTAACCAACCATTCGTTTTTCCAGGGGAAGCCAGCTTTTGGTAGAAATGTTTGTATAATGTTCAATCATATATACAAACATTATACAATTTACGTGTTTGTATAATGTTCAATCGGTAATGGGCTCATGATTTAATTTTCCAAAACAAAAGAAAGGAAAAGGAGGGAGAAGAAAAGAAAGGGTTCATAATTTAATGTGCCGATTGGGTTCAATGTAAGCTTGTCTGGGCTATTTTCAATCATAAATGTCATCATTCTTTCCATATTCTGTAACATCTCTGTATTTTTGCCTACAAATGACGGGAGGCACAGCCTTCAGTATCGGATTCTAACTACCATTCCTTCATAAAATAAGATCTGCTGGAAATTGTACCTGGAATATCAGTCGACCAATTTTCTGTGCTAAAGTTTTTAAGGCTCGTTTGGATGTTGAGCTGAACTGAGAAAAGTTGAGTTTTTTATAAATAATAATGAATTGAGATAGTGGAATGAGTTTTTTAGGATTTATCTAAGATGAGTTTAGATGTATTTGAACGTTAAGATGAGTTTAGATGTATGTATGAGAAGTTGAAAAAAGTTGTGCATCTTACCTAAAAAAAGATGTTGAGTTGAAAAATATTGTGAATTTTACGGGTAAAGAGATTTTGAGTTGAGATGAGTTTAATGATTTTAGAGTTGAGTGTTTAACGTTTGATTCGGCGTAAAATTAGATTGAATTAAGTTGATTTCAATTCAGTCCAACTTCTAAACGGGACTAAAGCTTTGCACAGATTTATCATTTGTTGGTTGATTGGTCGCAGCCACTGAACACTTTTGGGCTTAAAACAGTGTAGTGTTGGCAACTTGGAATTTTTTAAAACTGAAATTTTCTCAATTCTCCAGACAGTTGATATGCAAGTGTAGTTTTTCCAATCAAAATAACATCTTGACTACAGTAACAAACAACTAAAGTTAACTACAACAAAGCTAAAGAAAAAGAAAATCCCTATAAAAAAATTTCTTTCGAAGCATTTTTTAAAACAATCACTTATATTTTTTAAAGTCCCTAAAAAGAACATTTCAAAGAATCTCCCTTCAAAAATATATTTAAGGGCTCCACCACTTGTGCAAAATTAAAAAAAAAAAACCTCATTTATCAAAGCTTTTGAAAAAAAGAATATAAAACTTTTTTTCTTAAAAAAATCTTACATCCAAGCATGCAAGGTCTCTCTGTTCATACACTTCATCCCCTGTTACAATATGATTAGGAACTTCTGGTCCATCTATGCAATTACCTGTTTATAGCTTCTGACTTTCTTCTGATCAGTACGTACATCTCTGATAAAGCTCCATTCTTTTAGTAAGCCTTTCATTCTCTTGATTCAGACTTTGGTTGATTGCCTCAAACCACTACTTCCAATGCATCTCCTTCGACTATTGCTTCGGTATTTCCCATGTAGTCCGCTAATTTGCAAACAACCTCAGCAGCACCCAGCTCCGCTTCATAAGAGTGTTGCAGAAACCATAGGAGTCGGTCATAAAGTTCATCAATCACATACCATAGCATTTATATCTTCATGGGAGTATTACTTTTTTCAATAAAAACAACAACTAGAGGTGATGAATTTTGCACCATTTCTACTGAATATGATCTCTTCTGCACACAGCAGCAACAATTCCTTGAAATTTATCTTCCATGATTCCTCCATTCCGGCCAATGTCTTTCTCTAATTCCTCCTCATTCCAAGGCAGTTGGTGATCTGTCAGTTTATTCCTTTTGTAATACCCGAGTCCTATTAGGGTGATTTTTATGTCATTTTATTATTTCTTTTAAGTTAAATATTCTTTCATACATTTTAAAATGATTATGCTTTTATTTTAAATGGGGTTTATTAAAATAAATAAAGGGTATGATTTTGGGATTTTACAATATTTTCCTTTAGCTTTCTATTTTGTTTATTTAAGCAAAAAGCCCCAATCAATCTCAATCCTTGGAAATGCCGTGTATGAGGTATTGTTCTGTTTTGGGGTATTTCAAGTAATAAGGTTCTTTCAAAAAGGAAACTTACAGTGGTGTCAATTGGTTTATAATCATGCTTTTAAAGGTGTTAAATGGTTAAACTAGAAACCTTTGGTATTTAAAGATTTGGGGTTACTTAATGGGTTCAATCTTGCTATCTTTATGTTATGTTTAAATAAATAGTGGTATGTTAACAAGCTATTTATTATACTTGTGCCACTAGGTTTACAACATAGGTTGGTATTTGGAGTAGGGGATTAAATATACATGGTATGCTATGGTGTGTAAGCTGTCCAACAAGCCTAAAACTATATGTGTGCCCTGTTTTGATGCCTAAAGCAGCCCCTTGGTGTTGTCCCTCTCCCAATTTAATTCCACCCGACCCAAGAGCCAATGGTTGGCAAGTTAGCCTTTTTCTAATAAGGGACAACTAGCTATTCTGAAAGACAATTTTTTTTTTTCTAAATTAATTAGCTTACCTGAGATGCCAAAAACTGTCCTAAGTACCTTTGTTAAGAATTTTCCAGATTTGAGCTTTGTTTCCCTCGATCCCAAAGTAAGCTTATCAAATAAGTCTTGACAAATCCATAAGTTTTCAACTACCTTCCATGTAAAATACCTAAATAGCCTTTCAGGGCCAGCTAGCATACTTTAGTAATAGTTATTCTTGTAAAGTTGAGACAAGAAGTTAGTCGTTTGGGTTAACGCTAAGCATAGAAGGGACGTTAGATTGTAATATCGCGCCTTTTTCTTTTAAAGGGAGGGCTAAAGAATATTGAATAAGTATTAACACACTTATACTATTCATTGGAATAGGACTTATTGTAGAGTTGGAAGTATCGAATTGGAGCGTAGAGGTAAGTACCTATGACCATGCTTTTTACACCAAGTTTCTCTTTATAAAAATACTCTCTCATTGAAAATGCTTCTTCTAAAAAAAATAGTAAATGAATATATTATGTACAAGAGTTTCTTAATAGCCCCTGTTAAACACCCTATTAATTATAATTGATTGTATATGTATGAAGTAATGCATTCACATTTCAAATTCTAAACCATGAGTTTTATCATGCATGCTCTCTTAAGAAATTATTGATTATCCATATATGTAGTATGGCATGAAATGCATCAACTAAGAAAAGATGATGAAAATGCATGATTTAAAAGAGAAAAGATTAGTATTGTCCAAGGAGAATGAATGATCATGGTATGAAAGAAAAGGAGCATATTGCAATGCCGGATTAGTCCCATTGGCAGTGCACCCAAAACTGAAATGGATTCCCAACTCGTGGCAACGGGCGGAAATCTGGGTCCAAAGGAAGACCGCTAACCCTTGCACACAGGCGTAATTGTGCATATTGGCCAAAACAAAAGTGAAACATGAATGTATTGTTTATTTCTCAAATGTTTATGTATGCATGTTTTTTTTTTAAAAAGAAAAAGAAAAAAAAAAAGAATAGCTAATTCGTATGTTAACTGCATGGTGTACTATTTATTGAGTATTCGACTCATTTTGTGTTTAAAACATAAATGTCCAAGTAATGAAGAAGAAGCTACGGAGCATGGTACTACTGTAGAAGGAGATGTAGATGCTTAGTATTGTCCTAGTTGGTTCAATCTCATGATGGCGAGTTTATGTTGGTTGTTGGTTTTTACACTTTTAGGATGGGTCCCTTTTGGAACATTTTGTTAGGTTTGAAAACTAAACTTGTATTATTTTGGGAAGTGGCATAAATATTTGTGGAGGTTGTAGGTGACCCATACTATGGCCTAGGGCCTTTCTTTTGTACTTAAGGGGACGGAGTCCCACTTTAACCCAAACTATTTTATTTTATTATGGATATGTGATGGATTTTGGAAGTCCTCTATATGGATGTATGTTTTGGAAAATGTTTGCCA
>QEOT01002942.1:58946-71673 GCA_003123785.1 Pterocarya stenoptera
ACTCCTCTTAATGAGTCGGCCTATTACGTGAAATGTTTATTAAATGAGGTGGAGTGTAGAATTATGATTCGATTTCAATACTCTAATTTTATACTCTACTCCTAAGTAATTAAGTATTTCACTTGTTAGGATCCCTTATTAAGAAGGATTATGACTCATACGAGAGGAAATGTTAAGATATAATTTACAGTGTTTAAGATAATTTACATAATTAGATTTAACTGTTCCTAATGGTCATGACAGAAAAGAAACGGGTTAGCCAAGCAGCCATCCAAGAACAGATCTCTCAGCAAGTGAAGATGTCAAAATTAGTTAGTTGGACGTCAAGATTAGCAGTTGCCTTTTGAGAAACCATGTCCAACCAAGAGGCAGAAACTTGTAATATCTATTATGGATAACTGTAATATCTAAAAAAAAAATTATAACGATGAAGGTATGTAGTCAAATGCCTTGGACTTCGAAGAAAAGTTGCAACTTATTTAACTTACACTTGAATTAGGTTGATGATTAAGCCAAGAATGTTTTACTAAATAGGATTGGATTTTAAATGTATATTATAGCAGGCATCACACTTGAACCATGATGTATTTAGGGCTGCATTTGAACCGAACTTGTGGTGCTGGAGTTCAACTTTAATGTCTCGAATCACAGGAATAAAAAATAAAGAAATAACTTTGGTTTCGAGAGAGTTATTGCATAAAGAAGAAAAAACAAGAGAGATTGGAAGGAAAAGAAATAAAAGTGACATTCGTCTCCTTTCACCAAGGGATCATGAAGGATGCGTCACAAGGATGGTAACTAGCAGCAGTTATCATCATGCCACATCCACGTCCTCCTATAAATGACCTACAAGAGGTAACAAACCATTCACTTCAGTACTTTATACACTTGCACTCATATTATTCTTCTGACTTATGCATCAAAATGTCCCTAGGGCCACCAGTGCTGCCCCTTTTGTGGCGCCCCCAACTTCCATATACGGACAGACACGAAAATCGAGACACCGGGATGATGATGACACGGTCACGCACCCCATCGACATGTGTTGAGTGTGTGCAATGCAACACGTGCACAAAAAACAATACGCAGGGAAAGGTTAAGTCAAATAACTAAGTACCAGAGTTTAATACAATATCAGAGTACTGAAAATCCACATGTCAACATAATACGATTTTTGTTTACAAAACAACATCAAATCAAATTAAATACAATAAGCAAAAGAGGCAATAATCTTCAACACAAAATATAGCCAATGTCCCTACTCCTCAGGCGGAGCCGCATCCTCGGGCTCAGCCTCCTCAAAACTTGTATCAAAATCTACAGTACCAAAAAGATGGTACTACAGGTAAGTAAAACCCAAAATGCACCAAGACAATAAATATATTAAAACAACTAACGCTATGCATGCACATGATGACCCAAGCGTAAAATCCAAGAAAACAACATTTCTCGAAAAACACAATTTTCCCACACGCCAAAAATCACCATTTGGCACAAAATAACAATCCAGGAATAATTACATTAATTTCAATTTTAACCGTATGCACCATGACCTCCTTTAGGGACCATCCACATACTCTGCCTTCCCATCTTCACCCCACGGGTAACGGCCGTGCAAGTGATACATGAGTGATGTCCAGTTTCGCGCCCACCGCGTACATAGCCAGGCATTCTCTGACCCCTGCCAGCCCGAGGAGTCATGGAGTCGGATTGAGAGCGCTACCATCCCGTCCAAGTCCGGGGCAAAAGCCCCAGGGGACGACACTCAGTATATTCCGCTCCCGAGTGTCCAGAGGAGCTCCACCGAGATAATATCCCATCTCGGCTTGGCGGTGATACACACGCACCCATAAAACCTTAAATACAATTTTCTCAAAACACACACACACCCACGCATGCGTGCACAATGCCATGAAAGCAATAATTAAACAGTTATCAGTACAACCAGATAACCAAAACACAGTTTATAAAACAAGTTAATGCAAAAATATATTAAAGTCTTAAAAGTCTTTTGGAGAAATACTTACAGCGCTTGAAAATAATTTTAGGAGGATCACGGAGGAACTGGAAGCACCAAAACAACAACTCCACAGTGTAAAAGCACTGTGGCTGAATACACTATAAACCCAAATTCTAAAGGAGTCAAACGAAGACTTGAAATTGATAAGGTATGGCCTAATGAGATCGGTGAAGCAAATGGTATCGAAAGTTGGCTGTGGGTGGCAGCCGAAACGGTGGTTTAAGGCCACAAAGTTCAAATCGGAGAGGGTGTTTGTAGGGGCGACTCCAGTGACGGATTGGGGCAAAAAATGGGTCGGTTAGGACGGTAAGGTGCCGGTGATGAAGTGGTGAAGAAATGGTAGCCAATTGTGGCCGGACAACGGTGGAACAGCGAGGAGAAACTCCCGTCTTCGCACGGCTACTGGCGGCTAACGGTGGCATTAGCTAGCCTGAAAATTTATGCGTGAGGTCACCGGTGGCTGAGGAACCGAACGGCACCGGCGGTGTCGACCACGGCGGCCGGCAACAGCAACTGCAACGGCAAGCTGAAGACCGATCGGACGTGAGAGAGGAGAGAGAGAGTACGTGCGAGTTGGGCATCCGAACGGAAAGGAGAGAAGGAAAAAGAAGAAAAAGAAAAGGAAAGGAAGAGAAAAATGAAAGAGGAAAAGAAAAGATGGGAAAAAAAATGAGGTCCAATCCTCACCACTTTCGAGTCACAACTGATCCTCAAAAATATTATTTTTAAAACAGTAAATTTAATAAATCAACTTAACTTAAAACTAATTAAAATAAAATATTAAACTCCAATAATAATCACTCTTGAAAATAAAAAGCAATTTAATTGAAGAACAATAATTAAAATTATGAAAGCACATAAAAATAATTCTCGATTTAAAAATCATAAAATAATCTCGCGTAAAGACATTTAAATTAAATTAAACAGCTAAAAATCAAATATTAAATTAAAAAGCCCTTCAATAAAAATGCACGTAAAAATCGGGGTGTTATACCTTTGCTCTTGCAGGTCATCTGTATGGTTGGTCGTGTGAAACATATCCTTTACAGTGGCGCCATCTGTAGGACTTTACAAACTTCAACGTGATTTTCACATGTCAACCATTACGCGATCACACGCTAACAATGATTCAGAGGCAAGCATGAGGAAGTGGAAACAAGGTTGGTGGAAGCTGAAGAAAAGTTGAAGCAGGCGATGGCAGTTGTCGACCAACTGCAAAAGAAAAACAAAGAACTGAGACGGTAGAAAGATAATCCCCCTCCTGTCCAAAACAAGCAGGTAGAAAGAGATGCACATAGTACGAAAGAGGTAAACAGCAAAGAGATGGAGAAGAAGAGGCTGCACCACGAACTATGCAGTCTCGTTGACAAGTATGAGGAGATGGCGAAGAGGATAGGAGGTTCCTCTTTGGTGAAGCAGCTACTTACTCCTACAGATCTTCCTTACAACAAGGAATTCATGGCAATACCCCTACCGTCCAAATTCAACGTACGACAGATCGACTTGTTATGACGGGTCCAAGGACCCTGTTGATCACCTTGAAAACTTCAAGGCGCGGGCTAGTTCAGGATCCTGCATCCCGAATTTATCGACAGTTTTGAAGAGCCGAGAAAGCAGTTCCTTACGCAGTTTATGGAAAGTAGAAGGCGCCGCAGACCAGTCGCCCACCTACTAACCATAAAGCAAAAGAAGGGAGAAAGCTTGAAAGCCTATCTGATGCGCTTTAACAAGGAAAGGCTCACCACGGATAACCAAGATGAGAAGATCACCTTGGCCGCCCTCCTAGGGGAAATCTAGCCTCGAAGCTCATTCATGGATGAGTTAGTCAAAAGAACTCCCTCCACCTTAAAGGATTTCATGGACTGAGCAAACAATTTCATCAACGCTGAAGACATGCTACAGGTTCTCTTGGAGCCAAGAAAGCAGGAAATGAAAATGGAGAATAAGAACCCAAGTGGTTCTAAAGAAAAAGATAAGAGAACGAATGGCCAAGGTCATCAGGATGATAGGTGGGACCGGTACTCCAGCCAATGAGACCAAGGGCGCCGCTTGATCCACAACAACCTCAACGTTCAAAAAAATAGGCATGCAGCAAGGAAGGAAGAACATTTGCCAAGTAGGGTCCAGCGCTACTACAATTACCACCAAACGAACTCCCAATGGACTGAAGAATCCATCACGTTGAAAAAGTGAGTCAATGAGATGGCAGGGAGCAGCAAGTTGGAATGAATGCTAGTCGACTACATTAAGTCAAAGAAGACGAGGGTCGCGAACGCGAACAGAGGCAGATTATGAGCCGTAAACATCAAAAGCAGGAGAGGAAAAGAAGGCACAACTCTCTTCAACCAAAAAGGGACCAATGACAGGCCCCCCTTGGGGAGATCCACACAATAGTAGGCAGTTTTGCTGAAGGCAGCGTTACGTCATCTAGCAAGAAGGCCCAAGCCCACAGGGCAAGATATCACAAAGTATACATGGTGGATAGGCCACACAAGTACCCTAGGTTGGGAATGACTCCAACCATCTCATTCGGAGACGAAGATTCTGAGGCGCTTATGTACCCCCACGACGATGTCTCGGTAGTCACGTTATTGATAGCCAACTACACCACTAGGCAAGTCTTAGTCGACAATGGGAGCTCGGACGACATCCTATTTTTAGGATGCCTTCACCAGAATGGGTATTAACCCTGACAAGCTGCAACCATCGCCCCCTTGGCTCAAATGATTCTCAGGAGAAGCTGTCCAAGCTATGGGAGCCATAACACTTCCAGTTACAGTGGGTCAAGGCACCCACATGGTCACTAACATAATGGTACAAGGCGCCCAAATGCCACCACGAGGGTCGATACAAGGCTTCTGCTAGAATACCGGGAGGTCCTAAAACAGTTGCTAATCGAGCACAGAGACATATTCTCCTGGAGCCATGCCCTTCGGGTTGAAGAATGCTTGGGCAATATGCAACATACCAAAGGCTAATGAACCGAATGTTCAAATGTCAAATCGAGAATACCATGGAGGTGTACGTTGACAACCTTCTAGTAAAGAGCAAAGAAGCCACCAAACACCTAGTAGACCTCAGGGAATCCTTTGCAATATTGTGCAAGTACAAAATGAAGCTAAATCCAGCTAAGCGCGCATTCGAGGTCAACTCTAAAAAATTCTTGGGGTTTATAGTCTCAAAAAGAGGAATTGGGGTGACGCCATCTTAAACATGGCGCCACCACAAACCATCAACAACACCTAATGACTGGAGGAGAAGGTAGCTGACCTGAACAAGTTCATGTCAAGGTCCACATATAAGTGTCTCCCATTCTTTCGGGTCTTAAGGAAAGCATATCCTTAGAATGAAGAGTGTGATCAAGCCTTCCTAGAGCTAAAGCAGTACTTGGCCATTCTACCCCTATTGAAGCAGCCAAATCAGGGGGACACTCTATATGTCTACATGACAGTGTCCCCCACACGCCGTCTCTGCCATTCTGGTCAATGAAGAGGGAGGAAACCAGGTGCTAGTCTATTACATGAGCCGCGCCCTAAGGGACGCCAAGGTCAGGTACCCACAAATGGAGATGTTGGCGTTTGCACTAAGGATAGCCGCCAAAAGGTTGAGGCCATATTTTCAAGCCCACCCAATCAAGGTGTTAACAGAACACCCTCTCAGAAAAATACTACAGAAACCAAACTCCTCAGGAAGACTAGTCACTTGGTCAATAGAGCTCAGTGACTTCGAAATTGCCTATGTGCCCAGGAATGTAATTAAGGGGCAAGCCCTCACAGATTTCATCGTCGAGTTCACTGATTTCTAGCCAGAAGTCATGGCGCCACGCCCCGGCCGACTCTGGACAGACTTTGTAAACGGGTTTGCCTGCCGAGCCGAGGGCGGCATCAGGGTTCACATCATCAGGGAAGTAAGTCAGGAGTACCATTACATGGATCCTCTTACCTTCAAGCATGACTTTCAACCACCAAGGCGCTGGGCGCCAGTCAGGTCGAAGTAAAGGTCGACTCTCAGATAATGGTGAACCAAGTAACAGGGGCCTACGCCAAAAGAGGGAGAAGCTGCAAAAGTACCTCGAGCAGGTATTTGCACTCCATGACTAGTTCACATACTTTATAGTAGAACAAGTCCCAAGAGCAAACAATCTAGTGGTGAACAAGTTGGCCAAGGCGGCATTAGCGAGGGATGACATGGAGTTACCATGGGAGGTACAAAAAAAGGTGATTAAGGTGCCATCAATTGGGATCCCAGTAAAACATGTAGGCCTCAGGGTACCTAAATGGGCCAAAGAAATAGCAAACTACCTAGAAATGGGCAGACTCCCTGAAGGAAATGAGGCAGCAAGCAAAATCAAAAGGAAAGCATTGTGATTTGTCAAAATTAGCAGGGTTCTCTACACTAAGGGTTTCGCAACTCCCTTACTAAGATGTATCTTACCTGAAGAAGCACAGTACGTCCTCGCAGAGATACACGAGGGTGTATGAAGTAACCATTTAGGTGGGAAAGCCTTGGAAAGGAAAACCCTAAGGGCAGGTTACTACTGGCTCAACGCCCTCAAAGACGCCAAGCAGTCTGTTAGAAGATGTACTCAGTGCCAAGTCTACACCCCAGTTCCACACTGCCCACTGGAAAAACTGTCCTCCATCACAGCCCCATAGCCCTTTGCCCAGTGGGGGGTCTACTTAATCGACTAATTTTCACCAGGGAAAGGCGGGGTAAAGCACATAGTCGTGACAATGGACTACTTCATGAAGTGGGTCGAAGCAAAAGCCCTCGTGACCATAACGGTCAAGGTTGTCACTAGGTTCCTATGGAAGAAATCCATGTGTAGGTTTGGAATCCCCTACACCATCATCTCTGACAATGGCAGACGGCTCAATTCAGAGCATTACAGAGAGTGGTGTCAAGAGCTTGACATAAGGATAACGTACTCATCACCAGGACACCCCCAAGCAAACGGGCAAGCAAAGTCAACAAACAAGTCCCTGCTCGGGATCTTAAAAAAGAAGCTTGGTGACCATAAAGGCGAATGGGCATAGGAGCTCCCAGGAGTCTTGTGGGCCTATAGAACTTCGGTCAAGACCCCAACAGGATAGATGCCACTCACCTTGACTTTTGGAAGTGAAGTAGTCATTCCTGCAGAAGTTGGCATACCCACATACTGAACCGGCCATTTTGACTAGCCAAAGAACAATCAAGCTCTCGGTGAGCAACTAGACCAACTAGAAGAAATAAAGAGGAGGCGGAGGTCCAAAACTTCCTCAACAATAGAAAGGCCGAGCAGTATTTCAACAAGTGGGTCAAGCCCAGATCATCCATGGTTGGCAACTTGGTCTTGAGAGAAACGGGCGTCACGAGCCAAGATGAAGGGAAACTGGCCCACGATGGGAAGGGTCGTAAGTAGTAGTTGCCAGTAACCACCCCAAGATGTACCGCCTCAAAGATAGCAAAGGAAGGGAACTACAGCACCCATAGAACGTCGAACACTTAAAAGAGGTTTCACCCTTATAAGTTTATTTCTTTATTCATTTCTTTAAGATTTTTTAGAAAAATTTTCTATTATCGGTTTTAGCTTTCGAAATGTATATTTTGATTAGAACCAAGGCAATAAAAGTGGACTAGTATTCAACACATTACGATTCGAAAAGGGCATGGATGTCAAAAGACCCCACGACCTTCCCAACAGTTAGCCACCAAAGGTCGAGCCACGTTCGCAATGCACTCAACAGTTAACCACCAAAGGTCAAGTCATGCTCGCAGTGCACTCAACAGTTAGCCACCAAAGGTCAAGTAATGCTCATGGTGCACTTAACAATTACCAACCAAAGGTCGAGTCACGCTCACGGTGCACTCAACAGTTATCCTCCAAAGGTCGAGCCATGCTCGCGGCGCACTCAACAATTAGCCACCAAAGGTCAAGCCAGACTCACGGTGCACTCAACAGTTAGCCACCAAAGGTCGAGCCACGCTCATGTCGCACTCAACAGTTAGCTACCAAATGTCGAGCCATGCTTACAGCACAATCAAAAAGGGCATGGAGGTCTGAAGACCCCACAATCCTCTCAAAAGTTAGCTACCAAAGGTCGAGCCACACTCACGGTGTACTCAACAGTTAGCCAAAAGACGAGTCATGCTCGTGTACACCCAAAAAAGGATGTTGTAACGACTCGTCTTTGTGGTGGGACTTTTTAGAAAATAGTTTTTGAGAAAAGGAGACGGGAGTTACTAATTCTTTTAAAACTTTTGCTTCCTTACCCAGAGTGCAAGACTTTACGTTATAAAATAAAACATGTCTGAGAATAAAAAAGGTTTACAACCGAAAACGTCATGCTTAAAACAAAAAGACCTTTCATACAATTAAAACTCTCATACCTAGACTTCCGATGCTCTTCCCCTTGGGCCGTGTCTGTCATGATGCGTTCTGCTCATTTAGTTCCTATGGGGGGAGGAGCATGCATAAAAACTAAAATGAGTCGAATACTCAGTAAGCATTACTTCATAAAGTAAAAATATACTAACATAGATTTTCATTTATGCATTTATCACTCCATATATACCTTACGTACATATGACATACATTCATTTTGAAAACATCACTAGGCGGAGTTTTTCTTAAAAAAATTTTCTTTTCGTAAAACATTTCTTCCGTTAGTGCCTTCATTTTTTAAAGAATTCGAGTATACATACATTTTCTTATCACTTTCCTTTGGCCGGTACGCACTGTTACGCCCTGTGTGTTAGGGTTAGCGGTCTTCCTTTGGATCTGGATTCTGCCCATGGCCACAAGTTGGGAATCCGTTTGAGTCAGGGGATAGCACTGGGTGCACCGCCAGTACTTCTTACCTGGCATTACAATCTGCCCAGTCCTTTGGTACCATCATTCATTCAGCCATGGTCATTATATATTTTCACACATTAAAACATTCATTTCTTTTCAGTCATTTATTTCTTTCATTCAGTCCTTTCCTTTTTAGTCCTTTTCATTTATCAGTCCATTCATGGAAAAATGTCATTTAAAAACATGAGTTTAAACATCATCTTTCATGGCATCCATAAAGCATCAGTTCATAAGGACATTTTAAAACACTTTCTTCACATCATTTAAAGCATTGCTTAAAGTATAAGGCCTAAGCCTCACGTCTCATTTCGTGAAAATACATACAATATGTACTACGTATAGTCATTCATTCACATGCATACAATTAATACTTGGGTTGCATAAAAATGGGCTGCCAAGAAGGGTCATTACATATATATACCTTTGAATACTTATACTTAGCATACTTTCATAAAACGTCGTTCATGTCATTTCGTAAAACATCGTAAAGGAAAAGCATTTCGTTTTCATTTTATATCATTTTAGAAGACTCTAGAAAAGTATGAACATAATACTTACTTGAACTCCATGCTACTTTCATATCATGCAGTCCATTCATGTGCATGTCAGATGGCAACCTACATGCATACACATAACCTTAGCGTCATTCTCTATCTAGTGCACAAGCAACTAAACTAGAAATAAAACTACACTTATCTTGGAACACTCTCCTTCCATCCTCGGGCTCTTACATGTTCCTTACTATGCTAAAAACCTTTGGAGATCCACTTACAGTCACTACCTCTTCCAAACTCAACGTTCTACTTCGAGTGCTTATCCACTAGAGTGAACTCCATGATTCACCTTAGGGTTAAAACACTAAGGCCTTCATCTTATTCTTTTTATTAATCTCATCCCGATGCATGACTTAGACTGACTAAATCACGCATCCCCATCTTAGACAATACACATGTCATTTCCTACATTCGAGCTTACGCTTCCTCATAGCTTACATATGGTAAATCCGTCCAGCACACATGTCTCACCAAATACACATGTACCCTACCTCTTTATCACATAAGATCAACATACAACACGTTGATCACCTGCTTCTATAACAAGCATCATTGTAAATAGCAAACTCTAGGGACATGGGTGTTGACGTGGCTAGGGTGATTTTTCTCTTGACTTTGAGGCATCTTAGGACTATTATGCATGGCGTTGGGCGCTAGCCCTGTGCCTCCATTGGATGGATTTGTAACCTAGAGCAGAGGGTGTCCTCGAGGGATGGGAAGGAGTTGACAGAAACATCAGGGAAGTGTTTTGCAGATGTGGTGAGCTCCAATCCTCAGTTGTTGCTGAACGTCAATATACCACATCGTGATCCCAAATTTCAAGATGGTGAAATGTTTTTTGTTTTCTTGAAAGCGGAAGTGCAGTTATCTTCTAAACCATTTCATTTCTCAGTAGTTTTGAAATTCCTACGTTGAAGACCTTCGCTTGATCATATTCGGGGATTTATAAATAATCGGTGGGGGTTGAAAGCAATACCAGTTATTGGTCAATTGAGAAACCCACGTAATGTGCTGGTGCGGATGGCTAAGAAAGAGGATTTTATCTCTGTGATGGCGAGAAGGAATTCTGAAATCCTTGGAGTGCCTTTTCTAGTTTTTCACTGGACTCCAGATTATATGGAAGATGAGGATTCACCTTGAGTTCCGGTATGGACTTTGCCAGGCTTACCTCCGAATTATTTTCAGGAATCAATGTTGAATAGTATTGGAGATGGCTTTGGTAAATATTTGAAGCGGGATAACGCCACGACTTGTGTTTCTCAGCCTGAGGCAGCTCGAATTTGCATGGAGTTGAATATTTCTTCTCCTTTGAGACACTCTTTCTGGCTGGGCCCCCCTCATGGGAGTTCTAGTCATTTTCAGAAAGTCTTTTATGAAGCAGTGCCGAGTTATTGCGGTTCTTGTCGCAAATAGGGACATACGGAACTTAGATGTAAACGAGGCCGTGATATCAAGCAACTGAAGCTGCAGGAGGTGGTAATAAGAAGTCGGGAAAACAAGCTTGGAATGAGATAGATGATAAGGAAAGGAAGGAACACAGGCCACTTGTGCAGGTAGAGATTGGGGAGGCATCGAGGTCTTGGCGTCAGAAAATTCTGGAGAGTATCCAAGCTCGTAAAACGACACAAACTGGTAAATCGGACCCAATTTTATTTATTTCACAGTTGGGAGTGGTGCATGAGAATTGTGAGGCTGTCATTAGAGAAGCAGATCTGGTTGTGTCGACGAAGGCTCTCCCTGAGATGTGAACATCTGATGTGTGCAGTTCTAGCACACCTATGACTCACCGAAATCAAAAGTTTGGGAATGATGGATTGCTGGAAAATTTATCGCCCAACCAAATGCATGTAGCAAATTCAAAAAAGTGTTGTGATATGGCTGATGAGGTTTCAGAAGGAGAGGCACCACAGAATAAAGCTACGTCTAGTCCCGGTTGATGAGGCTTTGAGTTTGAGTTAGGTGGGTTGGGAAGAGAAGAATTTTTTACAATTAAGGACTTTATTGAGGAGGATGCTCTTTGCCGAGCGGTTTTTGATGGGGAACAAGAAGGTGAGTTGAATCAATTGGCTGCAAAATTTTTTTATTCTGATCCAGAAATGCATGTTCCTTTGAAAAAGGTAAAGGGGGTGAGAAAAGAGAAATCTATTGTTGTTCTGGAGCGTCGTACGCTTTCCAAAAAATTTATTTGATTTTTTTATGTCTATACTGATATGGAATATTAGGGGAATTATTTCGTCGAAACATACGTTTCAGCGTATTTTGAATAAAAGTCAGCCGTTGGTGGTGGCTATTTTAGAACCTTTTCTAAATGCTAATAAATGTAGTAGATGAGCAAGATGGTTGCATCTACTATCTTTTGTGAATAATGCGGAAGTGGGTGGGGAAATCTGGTTGTTTTGGGCGGAAGAACTTGAGTTTGAGCTGATCTCAATTTCAGATCAAGCTATTTCGGGTTGGTTTTCGTATGGTAATAGGCATGTGTTGACATCTTTTGTATGCCAACAGTTTCCATGATAAAAGACTAGAATTATGGGAATATCTCAGATTGCAAAACTCTCAGGAGTTGCCATGGCTCATTGGGGGGATTTTAATATTATTTGGAATGATAGCGAAAAAGTTGGGGGTTTGTTACAGGCTTTTCGGGCTAAGGCTGACTTTAATGGCTGCATTAATGATTGTGCGCTACTTGATCTCCCTTTCAAAGGTAATCGTTTATCTTGGTGTAATGGAAGACTTGGAGGAAGGCGAGTTTGGGCTCAATTGGATCGAGTTTTGGTTAATATGCAATTTCTTAATGTATTTGGGGGTGCGAATATTAGTTATCTTCTGTGAACGTTGTTAGATCACTCCCTGATGTTGATTCAATTATTCAGTAACAGAGAGGCTTGTACTCGGCCTTTTCGGTTTCTTCGAAAATGTGGGGTTCTCACGAGAATTTCTTCCATTGGTGAGACAGATTTGGGAGGCTAATGTTGAAGGTTGTGCCATGGTGGAGATCAGTAAAAACTTAAAGAGGCTAAAAGGTATGTTGTTGAAATGGAATAGAGATGTCTTTGGACGTGTTGAGGTGGAAACCAAAAGGCTGGAAGATCAGATTATTTGGCTAGAAGAGGAAGTGACAAGGAATTTTTTTGTTCAGTCCGAAAATGAGTTAATGTTTGTGAACAAGAACACTTGCAGTGGGTTCACAGGGAGGAAATCTTGGCTTGTCAGAGGTCCACGATTAAATGGATTACAGAAGGGGATTCTAATACAAGTTTTTTTCATGTAGTTGTGAGAGTGAAGAAAAAGAATAAAAAAATTTGAGAAAATGTCTCT
>QEOT01002942.1:82206-113003 GCA_003123785.1 Pterocarya stenoptera
ATAAAACCTACTAACAATGGAGATGGGAAACCAAGAAAATTAATCATAAGCCTCCCTTGGGAATCTGAACGATTGGCTACGACAACGGTTGCCATTTCTTTTGAATGCAATTAAAAACTCGGAAACAGTTACAGCTGACGTAGGCCACGTCTTGGAAAAAGGGGAAAGATACGGGCTCACACACATGAACTAGCATGGACCTCAACGGGGTCAAGGAAATCATCGAAGGTGCCCGCGAATCAACGGGGTAGGAAACAAGTGTAGGGAATGCAAAAGAATTTAATTTCTCATGTGCTAACACAAAGAAAGTTAGCGAGGTAACTAGATGAGATATTTGGGCCCCCACAATAGCCTAGCCCACAACTAGGAGACTAGCCCAAGGTATCATTATCCTGGGGCTGGGAAGACCATGGTCAGGAGCACCATAGCCACGACCACGTGGCAGATAACTCCTTAGGGAGTTGGAGATAAAACCCACAGTTGGAGACGACCATCCTGGGCAAGATAACTCCTACAAAGCAGGAGCTATCTTGGACAGGATAACTCATACAAAATAGGAGTTATCCTCTCCTTTCACCAATGAATCATGAAGGATACGTACACAGGAATGGTAACTAGCATCAGTTACCATTGCGCCACGTCCACGTCCTTCACTTCACTACTTTATGCACTTGCACTCATATTATACTTTTGACTTAGGTATCGAAGTGTCCTTAGGGCCACTAGTGCCGCCCCTTTGTTCTTGCAGGTCATCCGTGTGGTTGGTAGTATGAAACACGTCCTTTACATATATGAAATTAGGATATCGTAATTTGATTTTAAATCGAAAAATGACGGCATCAACATATATACATTCCTTCAGTCAAATAGCAACCAAAAGATAAGAATTTGAACTGAATATTAATTTCTTTTAGTAATACTATGCCTCTAATTTATACCATTCACTTTACCCCCTTGACGTTGCACCATAATGTGATGCCAAGTGGCTTATTAAAAAAAAATTAAAATGTATATTCTAAACAAAATGGGGCCCAAAAACACAAAAAGGGGAAGACTATAACCTTAAATTTGCTCCACCATTTTATGTTTGAGTTTTGTGGTTGCACATTAAGGGGCAAAGTGAGTGGTATAAAATAGAAATTAGGAGACATAGTAGCATTTCTTTCTCTTTTTTCCGAATAACCGAATATTAAAGAAGCACACAGAATGCACGTTTACATGCAAGACACTTGTAGGAAATGCAAACTTCTATCAAAGAGAGAGCAAAAGAGGAGAAATAAAAATGATAAGATATTTTGATTGCATAACCTGCAAGACCGTAAACTACTTTAATTGGATTGGCAAGGATGAAGGGTAGGTTTGTAAATAATGTTCATACAATCAACACCTCGTAGCTCCATTGAATAGTTTTGACTTCCTTTTTTGTTTTTCTACCTTCCATCGAATAAAACTCTGTGGCCTTTACCTCCAAACTGTGTACTTATTATACTACAATAAAGAACATATTGAAAGAGGAAAATGGTGGAGAGAAGTAGAAACTTTCTAAGAGGTTGAAGAATTTTTTTTTTTTTTTTTTTTTTTGGGGGGATGCACGGAAGGATTCTTCATTAAAATAATAAAACTATTAAGAGAGAGTCCTGATATGATTTAATATAATTTATTAAAATATTAAAATATTTTTATTGTAAAATAGATATTATATATTACTTTCTTTTTTTCGTTTTTTTTTTTAAATGATATGATATATTACATTAAATTACGTTAGCATGTACATTTTTTAGCATAAAATTTGTGTATTTCTTTTTATAATAGCGGATCACCTTCCATTTATTGATAGAGGACATATGAAGTTGACTTAAAAATAAGCCAATTACAAACGTTAATAGCTTCCCAACACACTTCCGTGACTGACATGGTCTAATCTAGACGGCAGATCTCTAAAGATCTAAGTTTAAGAGATAGCACAACTCTGTCCACGACAGAGTTAACAATAACCAAATAGCAAAACTCCATACCCAACTAATCGGAATATAGAAGGCCAACCCCACCATAAGCACAGGCTAAGCGGAGGGAGGACAACTACATTCGGACTAAGGTCCGAAGACACTACATTTTTGAATTCTTATTTTCTTGAAAATAAAGACAAGACATAAAATAAATTACATTGTGAAAACACTGTAAAAATAGAAAATCAGTGCACAAAAAAGCTGCTGGAGGGAAAACCGACGGTTGATCTTGAGAGATCCAGAGTAGCCGGTTTGGGAACAGCCGCGCATTGCAGCGCTAGAAGGCTCCTTGGTGGCGCGTGAAGGCCATGTGCAGGCGATCTCTGAATTTTTCAACCCGCGCGTAAGAGCTACGCTCCATTCCAGTTGAGGCCACATTTGGTGGTCTTTCATATCGACGATTGAGCAACCTCCTGATAAGGCTCGTGTTGGCTATTGAGCATCGAAATATTGTGAAAACACTATAAACCTAAGACTTCTCGATATTGATAGGTGTCTTTATTGATAGGTGTCTTTCTCAAAAAAATAAAATTGATAGATGTCATGAATGACGTTACACGGGAAAATTATATTTGCAATAAATAGTTGGGCACACTTTAATGCTCCGGCCATGCCCTACATTTGAGCAGTTGAGTGATTAAAGATGGAGATAATTGTCTGTCCCCACAGGCTTTCTAAGTATGAGAAAGGCAAAAACATACATAATTCCAGAGACAAGGCCGACCCTCAGACAAGTTCATCAATAGCCTCTCTGCCCTACTGTTTAAATTCGGAGCATCAAATTAAAGTTGTCTCACACAATGAATTGAGCTTTCGGCAGTCTGTACCCCATTATTTTGGTTATTAAAACCAGACCAGATAATGCCAAAATGTAGCATAAAGCTTAGCAATGGCAATAGAATACGACAATCACAAAGTCAAACTCTCTAATTTCTCACATGTTGGAATTGCAGAAGCAAATATTTTTAACCCCCCCCCCCCCTTTTTCTTCTTTCTGATTTGACAACCAAAGAGACCAAAAAAGAACCCTTTCGCTTTTTAGATAAAAAGTTACTATTCCGCTCAATACTTACTTTTCCACTCAGTGATTTTATTTTTTATTTAATGATAAAGAAAAATAATTTTAAATATATTGATGTATTTTTTTATTTTTTAAAAATATTTAAATATATTAAAAAATATAAATTAAAAAAAAATCACCTACAAAATATCACCGCTCTATGCTTTAGGATTAAAACCACCCCCTCAAGGAATCAAAGATCTTATTCTAGAAAGAGATCTTATTAAAAGCTGCAGGGTGCTCTATGTCTCTCCTAGGAAATCTCCTAGGGTGCTCTGTGATTGAGATCTTACCCAGAATGTATTGCACAAGTCGTCAGGACTGAAAAATACTTGTAATCTTTTGGTGTGAAATGAATGTGTTTGGTTATTAAAAAAAAAACCCACCTTTTTCCTTTAAGAAGAGTCAACAAAAGAAGCTTTTAAGACTCCCTTTTTAACTTTCCAAAGAGTAGGCTTTGACAAACATTGAAGGAAGCAACCCCACGGCCAATGTCAATTTCAAACGCAACCCCGGCAAGATGGTCAGCACGCATGTGCAGTGAACAACTTTCGCTGTTTTAACAGTTGCAAGAAGTATGTGTAATGAAAAACAAAGGACCGCAAAAGAAGATACTGCAACTGTAGTTACAAAAAAAAGTTCCAATCCCATTTAAGAAAGTTGGCACGAAAACCAACTCGAGGAATCTGAAGAGTTGGGTGTCTATTAGGACCACACCTCCTGCAACACTGGCTCTCTCCCCCAGCGAATGACGAATTTTACAACCCTTTTTTTCGATACTTTTACTTTCAAGATTTAAAGAATCATCACGTGAATCAGCCAACAATTCTTCCATCATTTGAAATTCAAACTAAAGTTGAAAACCAGTGAGAATGGAATACCAGTTCCCAAATGGGAAGGGAAAAGGAACCCATTTTTAAGAGCTGCAAATGCCGGTGTCACAAGCTGCTTTGGATTCGATTACAACCCGAGCTCCTGAAGCAAGCCTGTAAGTGAAATCAAACTATACATCAAACAGTATTAACAAGAAAGTTGGATCAAAATGATAATCTAGGGGGAAAAAAAAGGCATTGTAAAATTGAGCTCAAACTAAATGTCAACCAATATTGCCAAGTAGGATCAAATGAAAATCTCAAAAAAACTAATGTGACCATGGGTCTCAAATTAATTGTCAACCAATATTAACATTCAAGGACCACGCACCAAAACAATAATCTCAAATAGCCTATTGTGAACATGGGGCAGAGTCGACACTTAACTTTCTTCGATTTTGATCACCTTCTCGTCTTCTCTGAAGGAACCTAGCCTATTTGATTGCTTTCTTCCCGAGTTCCTATCAGTGATTCTCATACTGCCAGCATTTGAAGCACAGGGAGATATGATTTGTGAGCTGTCAGCGCCATCAGAAGAGTTCCGTGGTCTTTCAGAAACAGGAGATTTCATAGATTCACTTCGTGGCTGCTTGCTCAATGAAGTCTTAATTGACCGTGGGATACATTTTGAACGTCCAGAGTTTGATTCTTCTTTTTCTTCCAATGAATCTGATTGCTTACTTGTCCTGGAAATGACATTCAGTTTTCAATCTGAGTGCTAACTCTAGAAAATTTCAGGGGAATTGACTAGACAAGGAAGGTTGGGAATTATGTTCTTCAATCTCAATTAACACACCCTCCACCAATTACTCTGATATTTATCAAATATCCTTTATTTAATTTAATTCAACAAAATAGCCACATCCAGAGTAAACAAATCAAGATTAGGAAAAAATTCTAGTATGCTAATTTTTCATTATAAGTACACTTAATTTTGTATTAAAGCAAGAATTCTAAAGTTTTCAATCAATGTTCAATTCCATATGAAGGAGCAATGGGGTGTTCTTACCAACATATTTCCTATATTTGCTTTCGAAAGAATTTGAGATAACTATCCATGTTCAGGATCTCTCGCTAAACTGGACTGAGTGGTTGATGCTTCAAGCTAAGCTTACTCCGATGTAGTCAAGCTCAACACAATCATCAAATCTGAATCAAGCTCAAGTAGCCTTTTCTAGCTTGGTTATTACAATTTCTACTCAATCACAATCCTTAAGTCAAAAACTCATCACAAACCAACACTTCAAACTCTCTTTATTCCAATGATCGATAGCACATTCCCCCCATCATATGTTTTTAACTACCATTACATTCTCTTTCTGTAACCGTCTTTACTAGAATACCTAACTCAGCCATGCACATGGCCAACTGAGGTGACCGAGCTTGATTGACTAGGTTAATGAGTCGGAACAAGCTTCAAAGTGACCTAAAAGACTGAAAGTATTAATGAGCAACTAGGAACATCAATAGTCCCCGACACTTTTGTCTGGAAAGATGGTACATCAAATGATTCAGTTCGACAAATAATTATCTCTCTCTTTAACATAGTTTTCCTCCATCTTGTAATAGTCCTATTAAACCCGTCCACAAATCGAAAGTTTTAAAGGTGTAAAAAATAATCTAGCATATAAATCTGATTCAACCTGAAGATAGAGGACCTTTACTGGTTGAAGCTACTCAAAACCCAAGAACTTTGTTTCTTTTCTGAGTTAAGATACTCCAATTTTTAAAAACTCCTTGTAGAAAAAAAAAAAAATTCTATTATTGGTAAAATCTAAACCTCCGACCTCCACCGTCCCCACCACCTTAATCTGAGTAAGGATCATCAGTTTCCCGTGTGTTCAAAAGATGTAATATTGCAAGAAAGAAGTGAATCAGACTAACCTGGCAGCATTGCATGAAGAAGAACGTTTCAGAGCATTAACATCAGCTCCTTCTTCCTTGAGAACTTTTGTCTCAATCAGGCTCCCGCTAAAATATTCTTTGTCTTCCAATCTCAGGCCCATCAGCCTTGGATTCTCCGTCAAGCAATCAAGCTCCCCCAGCATTAATGAAGTAGAGAACAATGGGGAGGGAAATTTTGAATGGGAAAACCTGGGCTTGTAGGTGGGAATGAGGCCAAAACTATGGTCTTTCACTGATATTGACCCACATGAGATCAATTGCATCAACACATTTGAGGCCTTCAGCCGTGCATTGGTTGGCATCCGAATTTCTTCCTCTTCAAGAATCCTAAAACTGTTAATTTTACTAGCGTCAGCTCTAATCAATGATTCCAAAGTTTCTGTCTTCCCACCTGATGAAGACGCACTAGAGGTAGATGGAGGTGGTGAAACCGACTCCCTACATATCTCGGAATTCTCTTTCCCACGTGAAATCTGACTTCGATAAATCTCACTACATTCAGGTTCTAATGACGTATCATCAGTTGAAACACCTCTTGTACAAGTTTCTCGGGGCTTAGGTCTGCTTACATTTTCCTCAGTTTGTGTTGAAGCATCAGCTAAACCATCACTCTTGTGAACCTTGTACTCTGTCAGGCTTAGAGACCCACCCCACGAACAATTCTTCTCAGCTCTCGACTCCGGAGAAACACTAGAGGAACCAGGTCCTTGAACAGGAGGAGAAAGCTCATCCTCTTGGGAATGTTTGGTCTCCTTTCCATTCATACTGGAAGAAGAGGAAGAGTCTTCATGACTTCTAGAAGATGAGGGCTCAGGTAATTGTCTCAAATTCTGCATTTTTATAATTCCAATGGGACTGAATCGATCTGCAAGGAAAATAATCCTCCCAATTTTAGTTCAAATTTCGTTTATCCGTTGTTTTTCTGTAGTGTGGATATTGAAAAAATCAACCAAATGAAATAGACTCACCAATATTAGCTTCTTTGTTCAGTCAGGAAAAATATCAACGAAAATCAAATAGTTTTCTATACATGTCTTGAGCAAGCAGTAGGTTAGAAATGAAGCAAGGATGCCTTTTTACCTGAGTTAGAGTCTTCGAAGAGCTCAGAACCTTTAAGTACATACTCGGTTCCATGAGCAGGATGAATCAGATCATCTTCACAAAGATCATGCCATACAAATCCATTTTTGTAACTTCTGCATTTTCGAATAATACAAGACCAAAACAAATGAGAAATCAAAAAATAAATACTAGTATCAAAACAAACATTCGGTTTATTTTTTGAAAATCAAAGGAAAGAAAAATAGAAACTTTTTGTTCCATGCCAAAACAAAAATAACGGTTCTGGGTTGGGTCTATTAGCATCGAAAGAGAGCAAAGTGGCACCATTTCTTCTCACCTCTTACAAGACCAAGAATAGATGGACGCCATCCCTCTGCCTCTCAGAACATTAAGCCTTTCAATCACATCTGAGGAAAAAAAAAGAGAGAGAAAAACAAATCAAACTAAAAATATGATTAGAAAGCCAATCGTGTTGTTGTTGTGGGAATGGAAAGGGTGGCGTTTCTTCTGTTTGGAGTACCTCTCAGGTAGAGCCCGTCCGGGGAGGCGAGGGGAACCTCCATGAAATGAGGGTGCTCCAACTGGCGATTGCGGCAGAGATAATAAACCACGGGGACGCTCCGATACTGCTGATACTTAGGCGACTTCTCCCTCCACACTTTGGCCCTCTCCGGACTCACTTGCGTCTGGTACTTCTTCACCCTCCCCTCCATTTCTCTCTCTCTATCTCTCAGCCAAAACAAATCGTTTCATGAACTCCAAACTCCCAGAGCTCCACACATCACAACACAACATAAAACCCTAGTAAAACCATTTAAAGAAAGATCAGGTTCAGCCGCTTATCACAACCCACCAAAAGATTTTCATGCTAAGATTTTTGTGTTATGGGTAATGGGTTGAACAAAAATCAGATCTGAGCATATGCTGATAACTGTGAGAAGTAAATGCAAAACGAATTATATACTGGAAGAAAAAGTGATAAAAACAAAAGATAGTACTGAATCACAGACTCGATGGTAAAGGGGAAGTGAAGTTGGGGAAACTTCAGGAACGAGAAATGCTAAAAAAAATAGAGCTTGACTTTGCCACTACTACTGAAGAATAATGGGAATAAAAAAAGATGGCAAAGACAGAGTGATTGATTGAGAAAGAGAGAGTACCCCATGAGTAACGGAACGGTGGTGGGCTCACTGAACTGGACGCCCGCATTCAATGCTTCGTATGTCTTGGCAGCTTCAAAACGATGTACAGTAAGCACAGAGAGAGAGAGAGAGAGAGAGAGAGAGGGGACGGAAGGCTGCAACTGGAAGCTGCTTCCTTATGTGTTTTGTTTTTGGTTACTGTTTTATAATTCTAAACCGGCTTTACAGCTAGTTGAACTGAAGAGGTTCCAGGCGTTACCTCGTTGCATTAAAATAAAAGTATGTTGGGGTTCGCCCCTTGTGCATGCGATCCTTAGCTTATTATCCTATTTTAAAACTCAATACATTGTTTACCTCTCTTTCGGCTTTTTCTATAAGGCCAATGCTAGGGATCGTTGACGATCCCGTCCACGTATTCCGTTCTTTTTTTTCTTTCTTTTTTTTTTTTAGTTTTTTTTAACATATTAAGAAAATATTATTTAATAATATTGTAAAATTTTTTTAACAAAATTTAAAAGTGTTAAAAAAATAATATAAAAAAAATATAAAAAAACACTTTTAAATTTTTTTTCAAATCGTTTTTTAACACTTTTAAATTTTTTTAAAAAAAAATTTAAAAGTGTTAAAAAAATGATGTGAAAAAATATAAAAAAACACTTTTAAATTTTTTTTCAAATCTTTTTTTAACACTTTTAAATATTTTTTTAAAAAAAATTCACAATATTATTAAATAACATTTTCTTAATCATTATGTAAAAAAAACTAAAAATAAAAATAAAGCGGAATAAATGAACGGAATCCCTATCATTTTCCTTTCAAAAAAATTATTATACAACTAAGCTCTTCTTTGGATTCGAAATTCATTTCACTTTATTTCAACTCATCTCATCTCATCATTATAATTTTTTCAAATTTTAACACAAAATATAATAAATAATTTAACTTTTTCAAATCTCAAAATAATAATAATATTAAAAATAATATTCTTAACAATATTTTATTCAACTCATCTAAAACCATCTCAACTCATATCTAAATTTAAACAAGAAAGAAAACATCAGTTTTATTTTTCTTTTGTTATTTTTTTTAGATGGAAAACACCAAGACAACAAAAGCGTTAGCATCTGTTTATGCAAAAATTTAATTTTTTTTAGTACATCACATTTTATATTTTATCTGCCTCACTTAAAATTTAACCCCATATTAGATTAATTATCTAACTCTATAATAATAAAAAAAAAAATTATATTTTAATAATCTTTTACGAGTCTTATATTGTGGATTTAAAATCTCTACAATTCTTGCTACCAGAGCTTGAGAAAAGAGTGATGCTACTCTACTGCCTGCATATACTGACTCTATGTGTTACCTAGTATAAATTGTACTTTATTTTTTTTCAAATATTTTTTAAACATGTTTAAATATTTTTAAAAAATAATAAAAAAAACAAATACACTAATAGTCACTTCCTTAACTATTAAGAAAAATAATTAAATAAATGCATGAACGGTCAAAATAAGGAAACAAATTGAAGAGGTATAGTAGTATTATTCTTGAGAAATATAAACACATCAATTAAGCCCACAGCATAAATATGATCTAAATCTTTATTTTGCATGTCTAATAGTCATATTTTGTTCTTTAATTTAATGATCATATTCTTATTTAATTATCATAATATTAAGAGCATACTTTCCTAACGGTATTATTTTTTAATTTATTAGTCATATGTGTACGAACTTTAAAGTGTCGTTTGGTTGTACAAATAATTTCATTTTATCTCATCTTATCTCATTTTATCTAATCATTACAATTTTTTCAAACTCTCATGCAAAATACATTAAACAATTTTAACTTTTTCAAAACTCAAAATAAAAATAATATTAAAAAAATATATTGTAATAATATTTTATTCAACTCTTAACTTTTATCTCATTTCAATCAATTTCATCTGTATAACTAAACGTGGGCTTAATTGGTTTTATTTTTTTGCCACTAATATTTAGCATGGTCGTGCTTCATAGAATTTAACGTCATATCTGAAGTTTATTCTAACCATCTTTTTTACGAACTTTTCGTTGGAGAGGCATAGTGAGGCAAAATAACATTAAAATCATAAATAACTGATGAGAAGTATCCATACATACATGGACGACCAGTTTAGCTACAAATTAAAATCATTACAAAAAACAAGGGAAATTAATTATTTAAAAGGGAAAATTTTAAAAATACAAATTTTTTTATAAAACTAAAATCAATTATAATATTTTTGAAAAAATAAAAAATTTTAAGAAGTTTTAGATACACAATGGATCGTGTATATTTAACTTATGATGATGACACGGACAGCATTAAGCAAATATAAATTTAGAAAAATGCTTCATTCAATTAAAAAAAATTACAAAACTAAACTCGTACGTTAATGTAGTTTGATGCAATATATTATATTATAACATATTGTTTAGCATAAAGTAGATCTGACATATTAAACCATGTCATGTTAATTTGTAAGTTTATTTTTATAAAAAGATATTGTGAATCTAGCACTTTTCATAAATTTAACATGGAAGTATAAGCATTTAAACTAAACAACATAAACAAAGAGTAATGCTAGATACAATCATAGAGTACACAAACTCCGAACAATCCTTTTGAAAAATAGTGAGATTCATTATTAAAAAATTAATTTTTTTCATGTAGATATCTTATTTACTCACTTTATGACTGTAAATAAGAGCTAAGTAAAAATCCGAAAGTCCGACTCCGACTCCACCCCAACTCACGTCGAAGTTGGAGTCAGATTTGTTTTTAGCTGGAAAGTTGGAATCAAACCTACTCCGACTCAACTTCAACTTTACCCTCTGACTCTACCTCCAATATTGTACATACGTTATAAAAATATGTATTTTTCCATACATTCATTATATATATTTTATATAACTATAACTTATATGGTTAGTTTTTTTTTTTTTTTAATGAAACTTCCATTCATAAATTAAAGAATACATGATGATTTGTCAAAAATAATAAAAGGAGTAACCTCAGAAGGTTCCTCTTCCATCCAAATCTATTCGGAACTTAACAATAACCCTAGTTTAGTAGCAGCATCAGCTGCTTTATTTCCATTTCTACTCACATGCTGAATGGTCCAATGTTGGTGAGACAGCAAAGTACTTTTTATATTCTCAATGAGTTGACCACTCCACAACTAATCAAATGAGTTCTTGTTGATAGCATCCACAACCAAATTTGCATCTCCCTCAAATTGAACACACCTCAAAACAAGTTCATTGCAAAGAGTTACAGCTCTGAGTAGAGCCCAACATTCTGCTATGGCAGCAGATTGGATAGCACTTCTAGAGGCAGCTAATACTGCCTGCATCACCCTAATGATCTCTTACTACAACCCCAATTCCCATCCTCTCTGTTTCTTTGACATAAGCAGAATCAACACTTGCTTTTAGGAACCCAATTTTTGGAGGAATCCAACCTTGCACAACTAGTGTCATTCTTGTTTCTTCCCGCATGACTTCATTTGAGACATGTGAACCTGGTATGCCAAGAACTTCATCATCCCAAGTTGCCAACTGAAATACGAGAAGGGCTTCTAAATTTGTTGCTAACAACATACTCATTTCTCTTTTTCCAAATACTATGAAAAACAGTAGCCACTTTATTCATAGTGGCATCATCTAATCTAGAAACCAGATCACACCATAAGGATTTGAGATCATAATAATTTTGTTTCCACTTCTGTAGAGGACTAATCATCTCCCCCCAGACATCCATAGATGCAGGACATTGCCACATAACATGTATCACAGACTCCTCAACTAATTGACATATTGGGCATATTGAATTCTCAACTATCCTTCTTTTGAACAGATTTTCTTTTGTAGGTAAAATATTGTTTAGTGCCTTCCACAGCAATTGTTTTACCTTCCCTATACAGTCCAGCTTCCATGCCCTCTTCCACATCTTAGCGTCATATGAAGATATAGAGCCCTGACCTATGCTTTGGTTCTTCTTATCAAGATCAGCAAAATAGGCAGATTTAACTGAAAACACTCGTTTATCTGCTAAACCCCATATTACCTTGTCCTCTATGCCTCTGAGACTGATAGGAATTCTGCTAATACAGTCTGCTTACTCCCTTTTAAATACTGAATACAGTACATCTTTTTTCTAGGTCTTGGAATCTTCATCAATTAGCTCATCCACAGTAGCCTCAGCATGCAGAGTGGATATTGGTGTTTGAATCTGAAAGGTAGATGGAATTGGGATCCACTTATCCTTCCAAATTTTGATTTGCTTTCCATTGCCAACTCGCCAGACATACCCCCTCTTTACCAAATCTAGTACTGAGCAGAAACTCCTCCACATGTGTGAGGGACAATACCTAACTTTTGCCTCCAGTACATGACTTGCTGGAAAGTATTTTTGTTTGAAGACCCGAGCAGCCAAGGATGAAGGATCTTGCATGAATCTCCATACTTGTTTTGCCAGCAAAGCCCTATTGAAACAGTTGAGATCACAAAGCCCATACCTCCCTTACTCTTTATAGCTCCTAGCTTTGTCCAACCTTTCCAGTTTATCCCTTTGCTGTCCTTACTATGATTCCATCAAAAATTGGCAATCAGCTGCTCAATTTCCTTAAGTAACCCTTTATCAAGTCTGAAAACATTCATTGTGTATGCTGGTATTGCTTGAAGAGCACTCTTTATCAAGACTTCCTTGCCAGCGGTTGATAGTAACTTTGACTTCCAACTTGTGACCCTCTTCCAAATTTTGTCTTTGAGCCATTTAAAAGTATCATATTTAGATTTTTCCACAACAGTAGGTAAACCTAGATATTTATTATAATTATCACAAATAACTCCTTCAGCATGTTGGAGAATACATTCCTTAACAACAACCCTTGTATTAGAGCTGAATAGAATTGAAGTTTTTTTTTTTTCCCCTGTTAAGCACCTTACCAGAAGCCATTTCATACATATGTAAAATATGGAGTAGATTAAATCATTCTACTCAACTTATGTGGTTAGTTAAATTAAATAATAATATGAGCTAATTATTATAAAATAAGATACTTATACTATAATATAAATATACTAAATTAAATAATAATAGTTTATTATATGTAAACATCATATTCTTACTACCATGTAACACTAATGTATAATAATATGTAAAAAAAGTCTAATACAAATGTATAAAGACTAATGTATAATAACATGTAATATTAATATATAATAACATTTAATACTAATGTATAAACACTAATCTATAAATTTATAATAACATGTAATACTAATGTATATTAATATATAATAGTATGTCTAGTATATAAATAAGATTAAACTAATATAATAACATGTAATTAAACTCTATAGTACAATTCTATAATAGGAATAAGTTAAACATTAGTATAAAATATTATAATGTGTTAATATTTAATAATGTGTAATACTATAGTATAATAACATGTAATTAGACACCAGTTAAATAGTAATTGTTAATAATCAATACTAATAATTAAATTTGGTGATAAAAATATTATAAAAACCATAAATAAAAAAATTTATGACTAAAACAAAGATTAAAATTGGTTTAGGGTTTGATTTAGGGTTTGGGAAACAATTGAGTCAAAACAGGGTTTAAGTCCTTAGGAGCCCAATACATTGCAGTGGTGTAGCCCAACCCGCCCAAAAGGGCCAAAACAAAAACAAAACGGCGTTGTTTGACTTGTTAGGGACCTCGATCAAGTCCCTAAATACTATGATCTCCACGCCTATGTCTTCTTTGTGTTGACAAAATACCAAGTCCTCTCTTGCTTGGATATGGCGCAACAATGATGATGATGGCAATTTTGGTATGGTGAGGTTAAGTGTTTAAGGTGATTTGGTGTATGGGAATGATGGAAATGTGATGAAGTGCAAGGGCTCGAATGGATGAAGGGGGTGCACGGCCTAGTGTGGATTAGGGTTGGCGCCACCTAGGGTTAGGTTTAGGGTTTGGATGTTGGAATATAGGTTTAGGTTTAGGGTTTGGAAGATGGTGATGCGCGGCTAGGGTTGACCGAATTTGGGTTGTTGAGAGATTTTAGGAAAGTTTCCTAAAATCTTGGGATTCAAATTGGAATAGTGATGGCCGGCCAAAGGGTTTGATATGGTCAACTAGAGTTTCCAAGTATGAAAACACTAATATGGAAAGTGGAGTGGGCAGCCAAGACAAATTCAAATAAGGCAAATGTTAGCCGAAATTTGAATTTGAATTAACAAGGCAAGAGGGTTTCGGCTAGGGTAAGTGTGGGATGGATGAAAGGTATTTTGGGATAGTGGCCGAATATGGTAAGTAGGGCAAACAAGGGTTGGCTGAAATTATGAGTGGGGAAAAGATCAAATGGATGAATGACAACACTTGTTGGCCGAAACTCACAAGAACAATGATGAATAATGCAATAACAATGCACATAAAATAACAAAATTAATGGAAAGGAAATGGAAGACAAGATAATGAATGAAAAATACTCATAAGATTGATAACATGAATCACATTTATTCACGAATTACAAAGTGTGATTCTCTCCTTAGGGATTCATGAATTGCACCCCAAAGAGCCCAAGTGCTAAGCACCGATAGTGATCTCAAGAACAAATATGTCCACAAAGGAAAATTGTCAAAAGATGTAAATAAAATGACTAAGGGTCCTTTATATAAGGATTACAAAGTGGAAACCCTCAAAAGGTCCATTGGCAAATAATTAATTAAAAATAAATAATAAAACAATAACATAGGTGGCCAAGGCCAAGATGGTCCATGGCATGCATTGGCCCATGGGTGGGCTAGGATAGTGCATGGTCCTTGGCTGGTGCGGTCTGGCCCATGGTTGGTAGGCACGGCATGGCTTTTTGGTGGTCATGGCATGGTGCCATGCAAAGGCCTGCTGGTGTGTATGGCATGGTGCCATGCAAGGTCTACTGGTGGTCAAGGCAGTGAGTCATGCGTGCGTGCTGCATGGCCAAGGCAGGTGGCCTGGGCGTTGAGGCTACAGGGCATGGGCTAGAGCCATGCGCTGGATGGCATGCCACTGGCCTGCTCCACAAGGCATAGGCTAGAGCCGTGCACTGGATGGCATGCCACTAACCTCGCTAGCGTGTGGCATGGGGGCCATGGGGTCGGGCGCATGCATGGGCACTGTGGATGTGCTGCTGTGTGTGCGCATGGGCGTGCGCCTGAGTGTTGTGCGATGCCTAGGCACACGCATGGCTATGCGGCATGTGTGTGTGCGTAGGGCCATGCGGCGCAATGGAATGCGCATAGGCGTGCACATGCCTGGCCGTGCACTGGGCTGCACATGACCACTAACTTTGCTGGGCCTGTGGCCTAGCGTGCGCATGGCCTGCATGATGGGCGCCCAGTGCGTGTCAAGGCATGGGCCAAGACATGCATATGGCCGATCCATGGGCATGCTGGGTGCCCCATGCGTGACAAGGCATAGGCCAAGGCATGGTCAAATGGCATGTCCCCAACATGGCTAGGACATGTGCGTCACTTCTAGGGGCGGTTTTACGTAGGGGTCTAACACTATGTTTTGGTCACCAAACGCCGCACTCAATGTAAAATGATATCGTTTTTAGAAGTTAAAACGATGTCGTTTTATATGATTTTGACTTATTTCCCTTTAGGCATCCCCCCGATCTTCAGAGTCTCATCAACCCCAGGCATAGTGTTCCTATTAGGCCTTTCATTCCTCCAATTCTCTATGAACTCATCATTGGGCATCGACGTTCTAATAATGTTGTGTAGTGTAAATCCCAAGGGGTTTGCCCAAGTGGTGAAGACCTTGGTTTTGGAGTGTCACTCCCTTTAAGGTTCAAGATTCAACACTTCATGGGTGCAAACAATCATATCGGGTCATATCCCCTAGTGAAAAGCTAGCGATTTAACTAGTTCCATGTAGAAAAACTTCTGAGGGTGCAGTGTACGAGACTAGTATTTTCTCTGCAAGGGTGGGTCCAAAGGGCCCTACCTTGGAGAGGTTCCTCGACATAAAAAAAAAAAATTTTAAAAAATGTTAAGTAGTGTACAATATACAGTAACAGTTAGCCCTTGCCTAACTTCGCTATATCGAGGCATTGAGTCCAATATTTTAAATCGGTCTGTCAATAAATCAAATGTGCTTTCAATAATATTTCGTTGGGATGAATGATGATAATTAAAATAATTTTTATATCCCTGAAATGAACGCGCACTATAACGATCAAACTGGTGATATTTTTCTCTTGTAAATCCTTATGCAGGAAAAAATCGAATCAACTAGATAGTAATAACCCGAACACATTTCAACCAACAAATAGATTTATTTGCTAAATAAATAAATTCTATGTAAAAGCGAAACACATATTTCAGCCCCAATTATCATTATATAATATTTACCTTTGGGTGGCCATGGAAATCGATTCTCCCTTCGACTCAATACATCCTAGAAAATGTGTGTATTATGGGCTATTCCCTCCCACCCCGTATACACAAATGTAAACTTCATATCAAAATTACATAAACACAACACATTTTGTGTAATTTGGTGATAACAATTTCTATATGCGTTACTTAACTCAATTGGTGCAACAACGTCAATCATGATGCCGTCAAGTGCACCAAAGCCATTGTCAAATAACACACAACAATTAACTCTTGTATATTAAAATATGGACCCAAAATAGAGTTACTAAGTAAATATTAGACTGTTGGGAAGTCATTACCTCAAATCAAGAATAATTTTTGGGGTTGCCCGCAATATAAGGAAGGACCCTAGTTGTGTGTATTGGCCCAATCACAGTCCTCCCTAGCTCATGTAGCGCTTGCATCACTATCTTGACATGACGATTAATAGTTTAGCTTGAATGTTGGAAGCAGTCCTCCACGACATGTTGACATTGTGAATGGCCAACCATAAGGCAAAACATGCCTAATGATTCCTCCACCGACACCCGCTTTGTAGATTCCATAATATGTGATTGTCGTAACAAGTTGCATATGGCACGAAATGCCTCGACCTCCATTCGAAACAAGTCGATGTAATTCTAAGGGTGTCCATTCAAAATTCTCTAAATATATTGATCCTCGTGTAGACCTATATTGTGTTGTAGCATTCTAACCCGACCTCTAGAATGATAGCATGTCATCCAAATCATAAAAAATTATGCCCATCTCATGCAATGCTGCTTCATCTCCACTAGAACTACATATCCCAGATCTCTCGTTTGTACCGGTGGTGCGAGACATATTTGATCTCATGTCTTCATTGTCGTTGTTCATTGCCTTCAATTAGGTATCCTCTGAACAACTATCACTGTCCATTCTCTAGAACTTTCTTATGATTATGATAAATAAAATGTTAGTGAAATTAAAACACACTCAATATCCTCTAATAGGGTCGACAAAAACCAAGTCCACAATAGTTTTCTCTCTGCTTCGCACACAATATATGCTATTGGAAACATATCTTCATTACTATTGCTTCCAATAGCTCATAACAACTATCCACCATATTCACCTTTTAAGTGGCAAGCATCTATTTTGAAATGATAAGTCTACAAGCATCTATTAGTCCTCTCTTGCATGCAACCAAACATAAATACAACCTTTTGAAAATGGTCCAATCCTATGGACATATGTATTGTTGCCACTATTTCAATGCGTTATGGTAGTTGCATAATTCCAAATCTTCTTGTATTACTACACACTCTGTGTAGTTCTCATATATCATCTCAATGCCTTCCACTTTGCAGCATAACACCCCCAAAAAATGGCATTAACATTATTATTCATCTTGATTTGTTCTGTAAGTGTAGGAACCATCCATGTTGGGTTAACTTTAAATGCCCCCAAATATCGAATTCCCTCCCACTCAGTCGCGACTCTCTTCCTTTGGTAGTGCCTTCCACAATTAGCTTTGGTTTATAGGGTTTGACTTGGAAGGAATCCTGTTCACATGAGCACGAGGTAGGAATCCTTAACCCATACCCTCTCTCGCAAATAATAATTGATCCTCTCCTTATCATTGTGCTTGAAAATGCAATCAAATCCATTTGAATTGAATAGTGTTGCAATGCCGTCCTAAATAACTTTGGGTTCTTGAACCTCAGGCCAATAGATAACTTCACTTCATCTCTTAAGTCACAATTCTCATGAAATTAGGCATAGTTATGCATAGGACCACGATATTTGCCCTCGTCTTAATCTAACCCTTACAAGCTTCGAATTATCCCCATGTCCGATGGTATTGCATAGTCATAGTCAGTGTTTACTCCAAACTAGTCTACATGTACAGGTGAAAATTTCCTCAATTGTGATTGCAACTCTGGACCACTATCATCTGACTCCATGCCATCATCTAGATATTGATAAGTCGTGAGCCTCAACCTCCTCCATTGCATTGCTAGGAAGTGGTTGGTGAGATGGTACCACCTCAATAGGCTCATGAATAACATGGTCAACATATATATGCAAGATATCTATCACTTTCTTTTGAATCCTTGATGCCAACATATGCCCGTCTATGTCTTTAATAAGTGGGGATAGGTAAGGATGTAAATTTAAACCGAAAAACTGGTAAACCGGTCTGAATCGGACCGGATCGGTTTTACCGGTTTTGAACCGGTCCGGTCCGGGACCGATTCTTATAAGGCTTAAACCGGTCTGGTTCCAGTTTTAAGATTTTCTGGACCTAAAACCGGAACCGGACCGGACCGGTTGATAAAAAATATATATAAAAAAATATTTTAGATATAAGTTTTATACAAAATTAAAATTATACAAAATATTATATATATTAATATATAAGTTTTATATATAATGTATAATTATATGTAAAATTTTTATATATAATATATATAATTATATATCATATATGAAATAATTTCATATTATAATTAATAAATTATAACATAAAATATTAATCTTAAAATAAAAGTTTAATCTTAAAAATGAAAATTTAATTGATCATGTATTATATAGCTATACTAATATAGTTTATAACTAATACTAGTATATACTAATATATAGTTATACTAATAGTCTAATATTAATACTATTATGTAGTCTAATAATTTATATAGCTATACTAATATATAAGTTTATAACTAATATTAATAGTCTAATATAGACTATAGTTATACTTATAATTAATATTGTTATACTAAATCACTAAAAGTTTATAACTAATACTAATATATAGTTTATAACTAATACTAATATATAACTATATTAATAGTCTAATATTACTACTATTATATAGTCTAATATATTATTTAGCTATACTAATATATAAGTATATAATTATTTAACTAATACTAATAGTCTAATATAGACTATAGTTATACTTATAATTAATACTAAAAGTGTATAACTAATAATAATATATAAGTTTATAACTAATACTAATAGTCTAATATAGACTATAGTTATACTTATACTAATATAGTTATACTAAATCACTATAAATTTATAACTTATACTAATATATAACTATACTAATATATTATATAGCTATACTAATATATAAGTTTATAACTATACTAATACTCATAGTCTAAGATAGACTATAGTTATAGTTTTACTAATATAGTTATATTAAATCACTATAATTAATACTATACTAATATACTATAGTATTAAATATAAATCAGTAAATCACTATAAGTCTATAACAATTTTTTTAATAGGTAAATCACTATAACAAAATATATGTAATTATAGATATATATATAGTATTATAGGATCTTAAATCACTACAAGAAACGGTGCTGTTTCCCCCAAACCCCTCCCTCATAAATCACTTTACTTTTGTTTCCCACCCCCTCCCTCAGAAACCCTATTGTCGCTCCCCCCTCTCCAGGGACCAGCAGCCCAGCCCCTCCAAAGCCTCTGTTAAGTGTCGACAGTCTCTGTCGCATCCTCCAGTCCCTTCGTCAACACCCCTCTCTTCCTCACTCTCTGCCTCTCTGTGACTCTGCCTTTGCGATTCTGTAGCCTCCGCAGCCGTCTCTCACCCTCAGCCCCTCTCTCACGCCATCAACAGCCCCTCGCCGTCGACAATATTGGTCTGTTCTGTTTTCCTCCACTTCCAGTTGTTCCCGAGGCTACAGAATTATAAATATTGTTTTCCCCTCTCTCGGTGATAATCAGTATGTGAACAAATATATGCTTTTTAATTTCCAAAATCTTACATTTACATCATGAATCATTATAATGTTTCAATTCATTACTAATTGATTAATTTCATTTAGGGTTTTTATCGAATTTACAGATTTGAGATTTAGGGTTTTTTCCAGATTTTGAAATCTGATTAGGGTTTATATTTTATGGTTTTCTTTTTTTGTATAGCTCCCCATCAAGCTGAATCTATATTTTATAATTGTGGAAGGTATAATTTTATATTTTATATTTTAGGATTTATGGTTTATATATGTTGTATAGCTCCCCATCGAGGATGAACATGTATAGTTCCCCATCTAGTTGAAAATAGCTTGATTTCTTTCCTTTTTGTTTTTGTGGGTAATTTTGTTTGTTTGTTCATATATATATATATGTTAATAGATTTGAACCTGATAATTTTTTTTGGGTTGCATGGATGTCAATAAGTGATTCTACTGGTTTGGTTTTCTTGTGTGTTCTTGAATTATTACAATGTTTTCTTGCATTATGTGTATTCTCTATGTGAATTTATTTATGTGTGTATTCTGAGTGTATTATTTTAGTGTGCATTCTTTATGATATTTCTTGCATTGTGTGTATTCTCTTTTTGAATTTTTTGTTATTGCATTGATGATTTTTCTTTCTCTATTAATCTTTATTCTGTGTGTATTGATATAAGGAACCCATAAGCTTTTTCTCTTGTGCTATGTAACGAGAGGTAGGGTACTTTGCCCTTTTGGCTTGTCGTTACAATTCATGTACTTGAGATTCCTTTATATCAATTTATTTGGTGTCCATTGAACACTTATAAAAAAAGTCAGTTTTGGTTGATCATTCTTTTTTTTTTTGTGTATTTTTTGTGAATTGGTATCAATATGTGCATAACTGCATATTGTAAAAACTTTAATGAGCTTTGATTTACGGTTTATTTTGTTGTTACAAATTTTTTTTAATATCATATTTTATATTTTTATAGCAGATTTTTCTATAGCAGTTTTTTTGTTATAGCATATTTTTTTAAGCCAGCAGATTTTTTACATGGGAGCAGTTTTTTTATGGCAGACTTTTTTTTCTGGTAGATGATTAAAACTGGAAAACCGGACTGGACCGGATTGGAAACTGGTAAAACCGAAAGTACCGGTTTAGGAGGGTAACCGGTGTATAATTGGTTTTGAAAAATACAAAACTGGTCATATCGGTTCGGCCCTAAATTTTGTCAAAACGGGACCGAATCGGACCGCTTACACCCCTAGGGATAGGTACTCCAATATGCCTTCATCATCCAAGGTGTAATAGTATGAGGCATTATTGCGGTATCCAAGATCCTTCAAAGTGTTCTATATAAAGGGCATATACAAGTCAGTGGGAGTCAAAATCCCCTATTCCCAATGTATGACAAATTTAATTCAAAGTTTTGAATTTCGTTTCAGTGGCCGTTCTAGTTGAGGTTCTGGAACAGAATATTTTGGTACTGATTCATTTTGGTGTACCATTTCAGGATTGTTGTTATATGAAAAATATATATATAGAAAAATTATATTCTAAAATAACATCAATACAAGTCTTAACATGCTTTAACAACATGATCATATAGGGAATATAGGCCACTTAGCACTATTTACTACTGGGGTAGTAGTGTTAGTCATTTATAGTCAAGTCTCAATCCAAGTGAGCTTATTTTTGACTAACTTGAAGCCTAACTACAATAGTTAGATAAATATTGCTTGCATTAAAAATCATCGTAATTTGACTAGTATGATCTAGAAAATTACTATGCATTGTTGTTTTATGAGAATATATTAAGAGCAATAGATGACAAGTTTACAAATTTTCTACAAATTAAAAAAAAGAAAAAGAAAAGAAAGAAAAGATGTTTAAAAAAAAAGGAACGGTTGTCGAGAAGAAGAAGAGTGGAGACTATTGTCTCAAACTTTTAAGTTAAGTTTAGAAAAAGTAGAGCACTTGCATGGTCCAAACAACATTTATAAATATTTTCGATTGAAATACTTGTTCTGGTTGAAATGTCGGAATCCGATCGGAACGGTCAGAATTTGATTCGAAATGGAATAGTCTATTACACTGTACCAATTTCTGTTCCGGTATGAAAAATCTCGACAATTTCGGCCAAAACAAAACAAAATTAAAAAATTTGGTTTAATTACAAGGTTTGCCATCGAAAGCGACCACCATGGTATATTACGACTTTAACCATATTTGCAATCCACATAAACTAAATAAAATCAATTTAAAATAACAAAAAGAGATAGAGTGCACAAACAATCCCTAACCCAAATTCCCAATTATCAACTTAAGAACCCTAATCCCAATTTCATGCACATAATAACCCTAATCCCCAATTTTTGCATAAACAATACGTAATCGAAATCTCCAATTATCAACTTAAGAACCTTAATCCCAATTTGATGAACATAAGAATCCTAATCCCCAATTTCATGTACAAATAATCATTAATCAAATCCATAGTTATCAACTTAGAACCCTAATCCCAATCTGATGCCCATAGGAACTCTAACCCACAATCTCAGGCACAAACAATCCCTAATTATCAACTTAAAAATAATTACTAGTCTAAATCTAAATTGCACATTTTGGGTTTGTTACGACAAGAAGTGAATGAAAGCCTAGAACATTTATGAAGGGAATCACGATGGTGCCAAATATAATTTGAACAAGAAAAAACACAAATCACACTCATCGATTTGCTGTCATCGGCTACTATAGACGTAGGCGATTGCGACTACTCTTCAAGAATGATCGCCGGCCATTATGGGGGAACAATGACTCTTTACACGGTGGGGAATGTAGCAATTGAGAAGGGTATAAGTATCAACACGTTTGGTGAGAATGAGAGGGTGGAGGAAAACAAATTGGATATTTTGGGAATTAGGGATTCAAAATGGAGATGAGTCTTTTAGGAAAGAAAATGCTAGTTTGACACCTTATTTTGACATATCATATATTTTAATTTTTTTTTACTTAATAGTTAAGAAAGTAACTATTAATGTATTGATAATTTTTTTATATATATATTTAAAATATTTTAAATAATAATTAAAAAAATTAAAAAAATAAATTTATACTAGATGACATGTCGAGCAATCAATGCTAAGCGCCAGCCTAGCACAATTTCAAGGGACATGTCATGTGGCATACGATTGGCAAGTGGTGATTGACATGTCATCTTTGCATTGTGGGATGGACGCAATTCTTAACGGAAGATCTCGTCTACAAAGGTTTAAGCATATGGTGTTATTTCTTTTTAATAATAATAAAAATAAAAGGCATTGAGGACCTAAACCTAAGTGAGCAAAGCATGGGAAGTGTCTGAGCAAATTTACCTTAACAAATGTCGTATACATAATATTTTATATATAATAAATTTCACCATTTATTGCGATGATGAGACGAGAGATAATAAATAATAATAAGAATAGATGTTAGTTTTCATTTTATTAATTTTAATTATATCGATTGATAAAAAAATATTGTAAATAATTTCTTACTTCAAGAACATAAGAAAAATTATTTAAAAAATATAATATACTAACTAATGGGATTAAGACATTGTTTGTGTAATAAAAATATTTTCAAGTATTTTAATATATTCTTAAATATTTCATTTTCAAATAGAGTCCTGCGCTATGGCTACTGAAAAAGTAGCTCGAAGATGTTCACCGAATAGTACATTTCACTTTTCTTTTTTTTTTTACATATTTTTTAATCATTATAAACATTTAAAAAAATATAAAAAATTCACAATATTATTTAAAAACACTTCATTAATCACTAAGTTAAAAAAAAAAACTTTCGAGACACATTCGGGACCCAAATCGGGTCCCAAAGCATTTCTCTTCCAAATATTTCTTAAATATAAAATATTTTTTAATTTCAGATTTTTTAAATTTTCATCTAATCATTCATTTCAAACTTTTGAATAAAACATAAAAAATGGTACAATTTTTTCAAATTCTTTAAAATAAAAATAATATTAGTTTTTTTTAAAATTTATAATATTTTTATTTAGTTTTTTCTTTTTTTTTTTAAAATTTAATAAAATATTTTAATTCAAAATATTTTACTATTATTTATAAATTATTTTATTATTATTTACAGATATTAGATATTTAAAGTTTCGAAGCGAACCTAAAAATAAAAAATCTAATTGAAGCAAATATGTATACGATAACAAAATTGTAATTACCTTCGAGACATTCCCGCCATGTTTCCGTGGGCTTCCCTCCCTCGGGCCTCCCTCCCCCGCGTCGCACCGCACTCTAGTTACCCTCTCTGGCACTTGTCAATCTCCTGCTGCTTGAGCATGTTACCTTTGTAGCATTGATGCTCCCGTTCCGTTCATGCTACTGCCTGCGGCATCCTCCCTCACTTTCTCACACCCTCAAGGCCCTCTCTTTCTCTCCCTTCCCCACCATACCTTTCTCTCCTTCTCTGAAGCCCTTTACTTCCACAAGCCCTAAACCCTTCACCATGTCATCTCGCCCTTCCGCTTTTGACGCCCTCATGTCCGGCGCTCGGGCTGCCGCCAAGAAAAAGCCCCTAGCCCGCTCCTCTTCTCCCAACAAACGCAAATCCCTAGATTCAGACTCTCCCACAAACACCAGCATCCCTAATTCTTTAGCGCCCGATATCTCAATTTCCCAGGAATTGAAGAGCGTGGAAGAGAGCATTGGGTCCGACGCCGCCCCCGCAGCTAAGAAGAATAAGATCCGTGCAGTGACCATGGAGCAGACTATTGCTCAATTTAAGACCAAAATGCCACAGTTGAAGAAGAAGGCGGGGGACTTCGATCCAAGCTCAGTTGTATGGTGGGGTGAGGGTGAGAGGGTTCCATTCATTTTTCTCTGTTTGGTCTTGGACATGATTTCCAACGAGACGGGGCGCATTGTGATTACGGATATAGTGTGTAATATGTTGAGGACTGTGATACAAACGACCCCGGATGATCTGGTGGCGGTTGTTTATCTTTCTGCGAACAGGATTGCCCCGGCGCACGAAGGTTTGGAGCTAGGAATTGGGGATGCTTCCATAATTAAGGCACTCGCGGAGGCTTGTGGGAGGACAGAGGTGCAGGTTAAAAAGCAATACAAGGTACTTGTTTCTGTTTATTTGCTTTCTTAATCTTGGACCGCGCCATGGAAGATCTGAAATCAATACAATGTACTTGTATTTGATAAGCAATACAAGGTAATTGGAGCGCTCTATGGAAGATCTGAAATTTTTTTCTTTATGACCCTATTTATTTGGGCTATTGTTATAGATATCAATGGCCTCAGTTTCCATGAATTCCTTATATGTATCTCTATTTCCTAACTAGCTGCATTTAAATGCGTATTTGGGCTATGTCTATTTTCATATTAATAAAATCGCTCTTACTTATAAAAAAAAAAATGCTATGGGCTAGCTTTGAGTTATGCCCTTATAATTTCATCATGTTGGTTTAATCCCAGGTTGAAGGACGTAAAATAGGATTAAGTTCTTATATAGCCATATTAACTTCTTCAGATTGAACTATAGGAACATTGCAGAGGAGTTGAGGTATCAATATTAGTAACAAATGGGTTCAACCTGTTAAATATCAAACACATTTTTCCGGAAAATGATTCAATAGTTTTTGAGTTGCCCTTGTTGTTTAACCTAATATTTTAAAATATAAAGTAAAGAAAATGACTCATCAACAACTCACAAAATAATGTCCAAAATTAATTTAACTATATGCGTGGCGGAATAAATTAAATATAAATATTTTTTATGGATCCATGAATATTTATATGTACTTGAGATTGGAAAATAAAAATCAAATCTACTCTCTTTTACTATAAAGATCGCTCCAATCCTTTCTACAATATTTTAGAAGTGTAAACTCATTGTAAGAAAGGGAAACTTCTTTTCAATAATTTAAAAAAAATATTAAATAGTCAAAAAAAAAAAGAAATGGTTGGCTTGCTGAGGTGTTGCAGAAAGCTGGAGAAGTTGAAGGATCTCTGTGGCACGTAAGAGCAGAGCTATTTAGGCCTGGTTTGCTTTCAGGACTATAAAACTTAAAACTTTGAAAACTTATCATCTCATCATTACAACTTTTCCAAATTTTCACTCAAAATAAAATAAACAATTCAACTTTTTCAAATTTTAAAACAAAAATACTATTAAAAAATATATTATAATAATATTTTGTTAAATTTTTTAACTTTAATTTTAACTCAACTTAACTCAACTCAACTCATCTCATCTCTGAAAACAAACGAGGCCTTAGTTGGAAGGTGAGGTTGGAGTCAATGTTGAAGAAGGTAGATGAAGGGTTGGGCTTGTTTATGGGTTTGGGCCTAAATTTAGAGGATAAGGAAGAAGGAAAACGGATGGGGGAGCAGCGGAATGGGCCTATGGGTTTTAATGATAAGTCAGTAGATGGGCCGGATCTAGGCCTGGTCTCTGGAGGGCCAAGCCTTCACGCGAGATACAAGGCTCGAAAAGCCCGGGGGCTTGGTGGCTCCGATAGACACTTCGACGTCATAGATAGGGTCAATGGCGACAGGCGAGTCTCTGAGAGGCTCTTCGATAGGGGTCTATCCACCGGCGACTCTTCAGATACTCATATGAGAATCAAAACTTTGAGGTGGTCCATATTAAACACTCGACGGCACAGGAGGTTGTGCTTTCTTCATTGAAAAGGATGACGGTGGTAGTTGATCCCTCTGAGGGTACTTAGGTGGTGTGTTCAACTCCGGTGAAGGGAAGCATGTTGCCTTCCTCCGAGCCCGAGGTTCCAAAGGGAGATTCTCATCTCGGGGTTGGGAGGTTCTCTTCTCAGTCGTTACTGGTTCCTGTTGAGCTACGTTTTGATGGCAATGTGAGGGTTTAAGAGGGGGTGGAAGTGGTGGAGGTAGATGTAGAATTGAGTGGTAATGTCACTGGGTCCATTGAGGAGTTTGTTTCTAGGGTCCCTTGCACGCGGAGGTTAAACCCTGAGATGCAGATGGTTCGTGGAGGGGAGGAGGAGGCAGAGGCAAGTGAGTCAGGAGAGCCGAGGGAGTTTGATGAAGAAATAGACCTTGATCCATTGTGTTCTATCCTTCTTGAAATTGATTGGCCCAATTCCTCATCTGATTGGGTGATGAGGAAAGTGGATGAAATTAAGGATTGTGTGGGAATCTCTTGTGTCGGATTTGAGGAACAATTTAGAGCACTTCTAATAGCTATAGAGATTGGTCAACCTTCATTGGCTAGATCCGCTCTTAAGAAGGAGAGGGAATTGAAGAGGTTATCGTGCTCTATTAATTATAATGCAAAGGGAGGAAGTGCCTCCTTTAGAGATGAAGGCAAGGAGAGGGTTGTTTATAGTCATCAATGAAACCAACAATCATCTCTTTGACTGTGAGGGGGCTGAACGATTATAGAAAATGTCTTCGTGTAAAGAATATGATTTGAAAGTGGAGTGCTGATATTATTTGTTTCCTAGAAACCAAGCTGAGTTGGTTAATCAAACAATTGTGAACGGTTTATGGAGCTGTTAATGTGTGAGATGGATTAAATTAGTTTCGAAAGGGGCTTTGGGTGGTATTATTATTATGTGGGATGGGAGGTTAGTGGAGATGGTAGATCATTTTGTGGGAGTGTATGGTTGCTTGCTGATTCATTTGTGTGGATGACGGATTTGAATGGGCGTTTGCGGGGATTTATGGTCCTAACGTGGTAGGAGTATTTTATGGGATGAAATGGCGGGTGATTATTGCTGTTGGGATGTTCCTTGTTGTTTTGGAGGGGATTTTAACATTACTCGGTTCCCTAGCTAGCGAGTGGGGGATAATTATTTCTCTCATGCCATGAATACTTTTTCTGATCTGATTTTTGAGCTTGGTTTGATCGATCTTCCAATGGTGGATGGGGATTTTACGTGGTCCAATGGAAGGGCATGGTCTAGGCTGGACAGATTTCTGGTTTCAGCTTCTTGGGAGGTTCGTTTTCCTGATTTGAGGCAGAAAAGGTTACCGAGATTGTGTTCTGACCATTATCCTATTATTTTGGAGAGTGGGGGCTCTTTTAGAGGACTAAGGTATTTTAAATTTGAAAATATGTGGTTGAAGGCTGAGGGTTTTGTGGATAGGGTGAAAATGTGGTGGTCTTTGTAAGAAATCCCGGGTGCTTTGGCTGAAGGAAGGGGACAAGTGCCCAAGTTTTTTCACTGTATGGTGAACTTTCATCGAAGAAATAATGCAATTGAGGTTCTTCATGATGGTGAAAACATCATTTCAGATCAAGAGGTCATTAAGGATCACATTGTCAATTTTTCTGAGAAGTTTTTGATTGGCACCAAGTGCTCAGGAACAGCGTATGCACTAATCCCGGAGGTGTACAGTCCTTCGGCAAGGATCACATTGTCAATTTTTATGAGAAGTTGTTTAGCGAAGAATACTCATGGAGACCAAAGCTTGATAGACTGTTTTTTGACTCCATTGATCTGGCAACTGCAGAATGGTTGGAGAGAGCTTTTGAAGAGGAAAAGTTCTCGATGTGGTTAGAGGAATGGCAAGGGATAAGGCTCTGGGTCTGGATGGTTTTTCAATGGATTTTTTAAAATCTTGTTGGGATATAGTGCAAGAGGATATTATGAAGGTTTTTCATGAATTTTATACATTTATGAAATTTGAGAAAAGTTTCAATGCTACATTTATAGTACTTATTCCCAAAAAGGTGGGGGCTGTGGAGATGCGGGATTTTCGGCCTATTAGTTTGGTGAATGGGGTATACAAGATAATCTCTAAGGTGTTAGCTAATCGTACGAGTGGGGTGTTGGGAAATATTATATTGAAATCTCAAAATGCCTTTAGGTTAGAGGGAGACAAATTCTTGACTCGGTATTAGTTGCTAATGAGTATGTGGACAGCATAATTAAATCAAATGAATCTGGAATTTTGATTGAATTGGACATGGAAATAGTGTATGACCATGTTAGTTGGGATTTTATCTTTTATTTGCTTGGGAGATATGGTTTTGGAGAGAAATGGTGTATGTGGTTCAAACATTGCATTTCGACGTCGAGATTTTCCATTTTGCTGAATGGCACTTCGATTGAGTTTTTTAATAGTTCACGTGCTTTGAAACAAGGAGATCTGTTATCTCCTTTTCTTTTCGTCCTTGTCATGGATGCTTTGAGTAGAATGTTAGAAGCAGCTGTAGAAGGAAGGTACTTGTCGAGTTTTGAGGTGGGCAATGAGGAATAGACTAGCATGAAATTATCTCATCTTCTTTTTGCTGATGACATTGATTTTTAGTGAGCCCAATCAAGAACATATTCGATCTTTGAGAGCATTGTTGTTATGTTTTGAAGCTGTCTCGGGTCTCAGGATTAACCTAAACAAGTCTGAAATTGTACCGGTGGGTGCCGTAGGTAATATTTCAGATTTGGCTAATATTTTGGAGTGTAAGATTGCTTCACTGTGGCTGAAGTATCTTGGTCTTCCCTTGGGGGCTCCTCACAAATCGGTTTTGATATGGGATGGGGTTATNCGTAGAATTTGCTTTTGGAATGATGTGTGGGTGGGAGAGATGGCTCTCAAGGACGCTTATCCTACTATTTTCAGAATTGCATGAGAAAAGGAAATTATGGTGGCTGATGTGAGGGCAGTTAGACATGGCTGCAGGAATGGAACGTCAACCTCACAAGGGAGGTACAAGATTGGGAAGTGAGTGAGTTGGTGGACTTTTTCAGCTTGCTGTATAACATCTCTATTGAGGTTCCAGCTGAAGATAGGATGGAATGGCGACCTTCTAAGAGAAAAAATTCTCGGTATGCTCTTTCTATGATGTACTTACAGCTCAAGATAGGCCCAATTTCCCGTGGGAGAACATATGGAGGAGTAAAGCACCTACTAAGGCTGTTTTCTTTGTTTGGACAATAGCTTTGGGGAAGATACTAATCATGGATAACCTACGAAGGCGTGGACTCATAATTATAGACTGGTGCTGTATGTGCAGTAAGAGTGGAGAAACGGTAGATCATCTACTCTTACATTGTGATTTTGCAAGGGACATGGAATATTTTTTCAGCAGAATGGGATTAGCATGGGTAATGCCGGGAAGGGTGGTGGAATTACTAGCTAGCTGGAGAGGGCTCATAGGGACACCACATATTGCAGCTGTGTGGAAGATGGCTCCTATTTGTATTTTCTGGTGTATTTGGAGAGAAAGAAATGGAGGACTTTTTGAGGATCATGAAAGATCCTTCGAGGAGTTTAGGAGCTTTTTTTGGAAAACTGTATTTATGTGGGCCATTGCTTTAGAGTTAAATGGTCTCAGCTTCCACGATTTTCTTGTAACAGTTTCTAGTTCTTAACTTGGTGCACTCTTATGTATATCTTCGGTGTACTTGGGCTATGCCTATCTTTATCAATTCAATTACTTCTTACTTATTAAAAAAAAAAAATTCTTATTAATTATACAAAAAAAGAAAGTAAATTTTTTAATGACCGACGTGCGGCACGCTCCTTTATAATTGTAAGAATATTTTTGAGGGGCCA
>QEOT01002945.1:16522-82792 GCA_003123785.1 Pterocarya stenoptera
GGAATAATCCAGAAAATAATTTACATAGAAGACTTTTAAAACAAATATTACCATAAAGTTGTAAAGACAGAAATAGAAATGTCCAAAGTCTCTTAATAGACAAGACCTGAAAATAAATCATCAAAAATAACTCACGCTGCAGTAACTAAAAAAAAAGGGTAGAAAAAACTAATACTCAAAACCATATACCCGCAGAGATGACAAATAAAATTAAGAAGGAATTTTTTTTTCCCAGAAAATGAAGAACACCTGTAAGAACAATATGCAGAAGTAACATAACACAAGATCAAATAAATTTCAATTTTGGAAAGATTCTCGTGATGGACTAACCTTTCAATGGGCAATGTGCAGCGTTTTGCAAACGACGTGTTTGTAGGGATCACCTATAGTCTGGCTGACATAATGGTAGATGAGAATGAATAGACGCGAATGCACTGACGGAAGAGATATGCATGGATTTTTGTTTTTTTGTTTTTTAGATTTGTAACTGTCCAGCATTAAATATAGAGTAAAGCTAGCGTGCCGCTCGCAGCTTAGGACTGCAAGTGACCGCTAGTGAAAAGTTAGTATTTTATTTTTATCTAATTTTTTTATTTATATTTTTTATTATTTTTAAATAATTTTAAAAAAATATAAAAAATATATTAATATAGTAAAAATTATTTTTTTAATTATTAAGTAAAAAAAATTATTATTATTATTTTTTTCTACAGAGCGGTCAAATTGGACGGTAAAGTTTGTGCGGCAAACTAGCTTTTTTTCTTAAATATACCATATACTCTTCACTCTGATTCTTTCATTCCTGAGGAGCAATTGAGTATCTCGAACACCAGCTCTCTCTTTGCTTTTTTTTAACTGACTGAATGCTTTTATGACAGATGGATAGGACTGACAGACGAACGATTTTAAAAAGAGCATTGTTATGCATAAGTCTACACACCACATACCAAATTATTTTTTATTTTTTTTTTATTTTTTTTCAATTTTGTTTTATTTTAGTCTTCTTGAAATATTTATATTTTTTTTATTCATCATCCATATAATACACATTTAATAAGAGAAACAAATAAAAATAAATAAAAAAAATTATGGTTTGTGGTGTGTAGGCTGATGCAAAGATTAATTCTTTTAAAAATAATGAATTCGTAGACAGACTGACAAATTTTTAAATTGGCTCAATTAGTCAGCTCGATAGTCGTTTATAATAATAGAATGAATTAATCTTTGTATCAGTTTATATATTATATATTATAATTTTTTTTATTTTTTTTTTCTTATTAAATATATATTATATAGATGATGAATAAGAAAATATAAATATTTTAAGAAGATTAGAATAAAAAAAATTGAAAAAAAATAAAAAATAATTTAGTGTATGGTGTGTAGGATGATGCATAGTAATACTCTAATAGAATATAAATAGAAATAGATAACGGGCAAATGATAAATTGCGTTAACTTTAACAGAAAATAACAAAAAAACGTTAAACTTTCTGTTAAGTAGACACTTTTTATATATAGAGATACTAATTATACAGTTTGATATGAGATATTTAAAGTGGCATCTTATATAAAAACCGGTATTATGAAGATATAAAATTTAAAAAGGCAAATAATATGATTTTTGAAACAATATTGTTGGCAAGAATAAATAAGTAAATAAAAACAACACGAACACAGGTTTATGTGACAAATAAATAAAATAAAAGACAGTTGGCTATAGCTGCTGATCATTTGCATATATGAAATAATGAAAAAAAAAATAACGGAAAACGTTCTGATCTTTATTAAGTTAATGCAATTTTCTCATTAGCATGCTAAAAACATTAATGCATCATGAAACGATGTCATATCAAAATAATGGTTAAGGCCAGATCATTTCAAGAGCGGGAAGGGTCCAAAGTTCCAATTAAAAACTAGAACGAGAAAGGTTATTTCGTTCTAGAAAATAAATAGTTTTAAAATTTTAATGTGAAGGATATATATCTTTCAATAATTGCTGTGACTTTTCAATTCCACCCGTCAAGGTGGAAAATCAAGCCACAATCTTATCTTAAATACGACTGATAAATACACATCACAGGTCAATTAACACTTGATCAATCATTTTCATGACTTTTTAATTAAGAAAACGAAACACAACCCAATAGCATAGTCAAGTGTGATCAGATATTTGTATTAGCAGTGGTTTCCAATCAGTTATTCTTCCTCTTCCTCTTCCTCTTCCTGGAACTTTTTGCATCCAAACCTATTGTTGGGATAAACCGATTATCAAACGCTAATTTGAAGTATAAAAGTAGAAGTAAATAAAAGAAATAACAACAATCACACAAAGACATTAAAATTTAAATAGTTCTGCTTAAAACATAACCTAAGTCCACTAGCAGAGTAGATCTTCAAAGGAATTTACTAACAAAGATGGAGTACAAGAAAGGTATAACAAAAACACTCATTAATCCCAAAGTCCCAATACCCTCAAATGAGCTTTCAAACCCACAAATGGAACTCAAAAGGAGGTCTCTCTCTCTCTTGTTGGAATCCTCTCTGAGTTTTGACAGTTCCAAATGAACCCAAAACACAACAATACATGAAAAACAACATATATTTATACTAAACAGTGCGGAACCCTAATTCCAGAACATTCACTCGAGCAAAATGTCAAGCGGTGCTTGAGCGGACGTTTAGGGTAGGCACTCGCTCGATAGTTCGAGCTAACTGTCGAGCGAGTGTCGAGCAAACTCACGAGTTGGCCTCTCGCTTGAGTTGACTGTCAAGCTGGTGTCAAACGAACTCTTTGTCTGAAGCTTCGCTCGAGCGGACTGTCAAGCGAAGTGTCGAGCCAGGGATGCTCAAGCCAAGGTTGAGCCAGGGTCGAGCAACAGTCAAGCCAAGCCTCTGGGATGGCATTTTCAACAGGAAATGAAGTCAAACTCAACACCTACAAAAGTGCAGGCGCACAGGACAGCATTAATGTGCATGGTATTCCATTGTACTATATTTTATTCATCATCTCCACAAATCACACACTATATTTTTTCATTATTTTTATTTTTTTCTCTTATCAAATGTATGTTATATGGATGATGAGTAGAAGAATTCAATTAGTTTAAGAAGAATAAAACTAAAAACAAATTTAAAAATTTTTTAAAAAGGTGTAGTGTGTGGTATGTTGGGATGATAAATAACAAAACTCTATTTTATTCTCACGTAGATTAACATTAAACTGTTGATGTCTGTCTCTTTTATTAAATATAAGCCAACGAATCACTTAACTTAAAAGGGAAAAATATTGTAGCCTTTTTTTTATTTTATATATATATATAGGAAATAGACATCATTTCATTCCATGAATGAAGGAAGCTACATTTGTGACTCAAGATATAAACCAAACTACACATCTATTGTAAGCTTCTCCGCATATAAATTTCTTTGCGAAGGACATGTCTTAACTTCTAGAAACTCTCAACTGAGAGTATCATTCTCTGTATAAAACAGAGATAAACCATCCCCCACCTCCAAAGGAGGGTCAAAGGAGGAAATGGTATCCAACCTCCATCCTTCTACGGAGTAGAAGAAGAAACCAACCACATCCTCCTAAAAGGAGGAAAAGGAAAACCACCACCCTCCTCTTTTGGAGAAGGGATTCTCCTGCTATGGACATAACGTCTAATAGTCTATTTTTTTTTTCTCACACAAAAAAAAAGAAAAAGAAAAATTACAAACACTGAAAAAACATTGCAAAAAAATGAAAAATACTAACAAAGAGGGTTGTAATGGCGCGTGAAGGACATGCGTCACTCTGAGAGTATGCCAGTAGGTCGATCTAGAAGATGCCGAAGTCTCTGGACCCAAAGCTGCCGCACGTGGCATCAACGAAAGAAATCTCGTGGTGGTGCGTGGGTGCCATGCGAGCCCTTTGACCCGCGCGTGTGTGCAACGCGCCACTCCTTTTGGCACCCAATTCAGTTGTCATCAAGATAGGCTGGTGAGGAATCCCCTAGTGATGCGTGTGTATGGGTTTGGCTACTGGAAAACCTCATATCGGCGTTTCTCCTTTTATTTGGCTTGAAAAAATAAAGAAAAAATACATAGAAAGTAAGGGAATGCACTGGAAGATTGGACTAGAAGAGGGAGCCTCCCTCCCTCTTAGCTGGTTTTGGTTTGGGGGTGTTTTTAGAGAGAAGTTGAAGCTTCTCTCTAAAAGGCTCAAGAAGTAGCCATTGGAAGAACAAGAAGATGATGACATCTATTATCGTATATAATTTTCGAAGTAGATTTAACCACACTTCTCCGACACAGAATTTATAGCAGAGAAGTAGAATATGAGTTTTTTGTATGCATTTGAGTTGTGCTTTCTGTCTTTTTGCTATGTTGCACCGTTGCTGCTGTGCTACCGTCTACTGTTTGCTGCTACTGTATGGGCCGCTGCCCATTGTTCTGGTGTCCTGTGTTTGATGCTATTGTTGCATGCTGCTGCTCCTGATGATGTGTTGCTGAGCTTTTATTTCAATTGTCCAATATTGATCACTGCGTTGCCATATTGCAATTACTATTGTGTTTTCTGTCTTGAAGTTGTCCATTGATGAGCGCTGCAGTGTCTTTTGCGGTTTGCTGCACTGTCAAGTACGCTTGCTTCTGTAATTGACTTTGGAAATGCTGCCAAATTGCATGCTGTTGTCAAGGTTAGTTTTTTCTTCCCCTCCCGTCTAGTACTGCAGAAATGATAATTGCCATGTTTTTACATGGTTTGCGGTTGAGATTGATTAACGCCAGAGTTGATTTACCAAGATCAGCTTGCTGATTACTGTGCAATGCTTATGCGTATGATGATTTACCAAGAATTGCCAATTCCTTTCCCGTTAATATAATTTACTAATTACCCAAAAAAACACGAGTGATATTCTCTGCATGTCTTCGTTCGGCAGCAGGCATTTGCATAGGCATTCATATATTCGCAGTGCTAAAAGTAGCATCAATTTCAATTCATAGTCACACACTAAGACCGTTCTCCCGCATGAATTTGAGTCCAAATTCGGCCAAGAGGAAATTGATGTATTTATAAACGAGGATAACTTATCATTTTGAAAGTGTAGGGCTTTTTACCATATAACTAAGACTGGCATCATATTATGCAATCAAGCACTATAACCTCGATTGACAGGATGTAATTGGCTCGGCTCATGGCCATTACAAGCAGCCATGCAAGCTTCCTCCACTAAGGTCTGGGAAACACCACTGTTGCAAATGTTGGCAAAGGCACGCATCAGTTTCATACCATATTGTGTTAATGAGCCACAGTATGTCTCGAACAACCGAACCTGCGGTCAAATTGAAGATGAGTGATGAGATTGCATAGATAACAACTTTTAAGGGGCAAAATCATATGCAAAATGTATTGTTTACCGTTGATTTCAAGCATCTCCAATCATCGACAAGCGGCATACCGGGTTCTCTCACGGAATTAAGGATGGAAGAACCTCTATGTGGTCCATATAGAAATGATCCAATCAATTCCATGCTCCCATCTAAATGAGCTCTATGCCTCGTTGTCTCTGTGATTTGCTTGAGAATTTTGTCCTTCTGTTTTGACCCATTTTCTGAATTCTTGTACTATTAGATGATAAAAACAAATTAATTGGTCAGGCAATTTGGATCACTTTTCAGATTAACAAGAGTTTTATCCACCAAAGAAGGTAAGATGCTGAAGCTTACCATCTGCCACAGGAAGATAAGCTCTGCATCTCTCTGGTTAACAACTTCCATGTGAGAACGAAGATGGCCATTATATGGAGGGAAGTTCACAGTGGCAGGATCAAAACCTTGATAAAAATAAAGCTTCTCATCTTTGATGCTACTATTTCCATATTCCATCACGTGAGACCCAGCATTGGAAATATTGAAATTGGAAGTACGATTCTTTACCTGCACGAAATAAGAATCAAGTAAATATCAAAGGTAAAATGGCCGGCGAAAAGATGCTGACCCGAATATATGGCCAAAAAGATTTAAGTAAAAAAGAAATGAAAAAATCTTACCGACTGGTATTGTTGTTCTATTGTTTCTTTCTTGAGGTTGTGAGTCTCGCTGCACAATTAACAAGTACAATTCAATTCCATGCAAGTAATGAAGATACAATCATATGCCAATCCAGAAAACTAAGCATTACCTATGGGATGCATGAGTGAACGAATTTCTACACTGAATGATAATTTGTGGCAATTTTTGTTGTGCACGAGCATTAAAACTTATCTCCTCAGTCTGTCAGTCCCGACTAGAAAGCTCAAGAATTCAACTGTTTGTATTTCTGAACTTGAATTTGCTTTTAATGAAACCTATAATGCATATATCTAAAACTCTCACTCATCCTTCCAATATATGGCCAGATGATTGCAACCCTGTCTAAATTGTCAAATCTCCATAACAAAGAATCCCCAAATTTGCCACTGGCCTTTTTGGTTTGCAATGGCTTTCTAAATGCAGCAGAACGTACCTGTCCTCCATCCAAGCAACACTATACAAATCTCCCAAGCAAGTGAGGTACTCTGGAGGAGGAGGAGGTTGCATGCCAGGACAATAAGTTCCCCAGCTACTCTCTTGTGCATTTGACGCTGTTGTTACATATATATTAAGATCTTTGGGCATTATGCCTTCGAAGACACTCCCACTCTCACATGCTTCAATATACAAGACCTGATCCCACCACAATTCTACCCTTTAATCACCATCAATATATGCATATATATCATCATTTGAGTTTTAAAAAGGAAGAGAATTCTCCTTACCATCTCTTTGTAGGTTCCAGACGCATGTTTTTTCTTCAAAACCTCGATAAAATCCATGGCATAAAGGAAAGGCATATTTGGCATCCCTACAACCAAATGAAAAATCAGCTATGGTCTATTACCTCCCAACTTTTTCCCCATCTTTTTGTTACTCAAGATGTATGCAGCATCCAAAATGGGAAATGAATTTATTGAAATTGCATTAAACTCACCCAGAACTCCTGGGCCTCCATGATCAGAGTAATACAAAAAGATCCTATCATTAGGTTTGCTATCTACAACCTTCCCACTTCCACCTTTCACGGCCTTCTTGTCACCCAGAAGCACTGCATACAGATTTTCTGCAGTGACATGCTCACCAGTGTAATCCTGTCACGATCATCCCATGTAATCAGCACTACCAAACAATTTAATAGCTCTAAGACATCACATTAGCACGATGGTATTTATAAATTATACATATCCACACAAAAAATTAGTGCTTAATTACACGAACTGAACAGTGAACGATATATGATCCAGTAAGAAGGCTGAAGAAAAGGTGCTCAAGTATTATTATTATTACTTTTTATGTCGGGAACTTCTCCAAGGCAGGGCACTTCGGGCTCGCCCTGCAAAATAAACTTCTGTTCCGTGCACGACACTCTCCAAAGTTTCCTTCCGCAGAATTGGTTAAATCACTAATTTTTACTGGGCAGTGCGACCCTAAGTGATTGTTTGTACCCATTAAGTATTGAATCTTGGACTCGAAGGGAGTGATAACCAATAACAAGGCCTTTGGCCAACCGGGTTCTCAAGTATTATATATGAACCTAGTATTAACTTTACGCGCAAGACTTCATTTTTAATTGAACTCATGACATGGCAGCATGTATATATATGTATATGTATTAATCTTAAAGGGTATTTTGAGAAAAACGCTTGGGAAACACCAATCGCATTTCAACAGTAGAATGGGAACACTTGTTAACAAGAGCCTTGCTAATTACATCTTTGTACAAGTGAGTGGATGATCCTATATATATGCCAAAGAATATTCCGTGACCAAGAAAGAAATTAAAAGGTACCTTAGGCACTCCAGCATATACATCATCACCTTGCGGATGATTTATGATGATCCCAGGTCTCGGATTCAATGGGTGGGCTGCAATATCATCGTACATAAAAACTACTATGTTTTCCTCTTTCAGCCCACCTTTCTTTAACAACTGATACGCATGACATACGTCCGCCTGCACTTACAATCCAAGTATAATTCCTCATTTAATTTAACCCAAATAGCTGAATTTTAAGCTTCCTAGCTAGTGTTAGAGAAGAAAACAGAGAGAGAGAGAGAGAGAGAGAGAGAGGGAGGGAGAGAGAGTTCTTCAAACCTGATGCCTATAATTTGCGTAGCTAGACGAACCAGCCACGAGAACCGCCCATCGGGTGCCAAGTTGTTTGTCAGGATCTTCCGGTTCATCCTTCTCTGTTGGCATTCGAATCGATGAATCCCACCGGTCCAGCCTAGCAGCTCGACCTCCTCCACTAGCATCAAATAACAATAGCACAATTAGCAGCAGAGCAGGGCTGATGAGAGACGCAGAGTGACGGACCGCCATGGAAAAGTGAACCGGTTACAGAAAAATCAGCTACGGACTGTAGAAGCTGTAGGGAGAGAGTGAGAGAGAAACCGCTTAAAGGTGCGAAAACAAAGGTGAGAGCTTCGAGACTTATGTATTAGAGGGGCGGTAAAGTGGTGCGAGGAGCCATGCAAAATAAGCGGTTGACACGCGTGGGAAAGGTGGGTCCCGACATCTTTTTCCTAAACAGCTGGTTGTTTTATCTCTTTCGGTTTTTAAATTTTGAGATGATTTTAGAGAAATGCGAGAAAATATTATTAAAATATTATTTTTTAATATTATTATAATTTTAAGATTTAAAAAAATTAAATTATTTATTATATTTTATATAAAAATTTAAAAAATTATAATAACAAAATAATATGAAAAGAGATAATTTCGATCCTTACCTAACTAAGAAGCCTGTACATGAAGTGCCGGGTTTTCAGGCTGGCTGTCTGCTTACCAATTTGAGATGGTGTTATACTCCCCTGAACAATTAACACCTTTTTTAAGTTGAGTCATTTATTTAGATGAGACAAAACTATATAAGATGAGAAAGAGAGTTAAAAATTAAATGAAATATTAAAATCTTATTTGATTATATATTTCATTTTATTTCACTTTATTTTATATAATTATTATAATTTTTTTAAAATTTTATATAAAATATAATAAATAATTTAAATTTTTCAAATTTTAAAATAAAAATAATATTAAAATTTTATATTTTAAAAATATTTTATTTAACTTTCATTACATCTCATTTGTATAACTAAACGAGACCTAATTCCTTGTATGTTACCACAATTGTTTTAATATATTCTTATATTACTTCACTATTATATATAAACAATTCACTACTATTCACAAAATATTCATAAATTATTTTATTACTATGCACAAATAATCTGAAATGCTTTTAGTATCACAAGGAAACATAAATTAAACAATTCTATACAAGGATTGACATTCTCTCCAACTCAATTTAAAAATTCTTTGAATTTATTTTTTAAGTAATATTAAATATTTAATAATATTATTAATTTAATTAAGAGAAACTCTACCGCTCTCAAATTATAATACATGTTTTACTTAGTATGAAAGGCTACCGCACTCAGGCTTGAATTATTGATTGATGTGGTGTGTAATGTGATGTGATGTGTAATTGTTAACAAGAGGTTGAAAGGGACAAGTGAATGGCTATGACAAGTAATATTGTTCAAAGTCATTAATTAATGAGAGAATTATTAGGTAAAAAGCATTGATTAGCAACCGTCCAAATTGCGGACAATACCTTATATTATTTACCTTAATAAATAATCTAATGTACATATATAATGTTTCCAATCGTTGTTAAGATGGTCCAGTTTTGTCCTAATGCTGATTCCCACCTCCTAGAATTGTCGATATCAATGAATCACTTCGTCGACCCACCTGCAACAGATATTTTTGAAGAAATTATTGTTGCTTAATCTAGTTTTGATGCTCATGTTTTTTTCAATAAGCAAACATAATATCGTTAGTATAAAGATAATGCGTATGGATGAAGGGATTGAGGGGAATTCTTGGCAAACGACTGCGTTTAAAAATATGAAAATTAAAGTAAAAACTTTTTCGTTGGTTTTTATGAGACTAATTTTCACGCCTGACTAACTAAAAGCTGGAGTAGCTCAGTTGGTTAGAGCGTGTGGCTGTTAACCACAAGGTCGAAGGTTCAAGCCCTTCCTCTAGCGCTCTCTGTTTTTAGTTCAGAAGCATGTAAAACTCGGATCAAGAGGTCCAAGCTCAAAAATTTGTCAGGAGTAGTAGGGCCCAAAACCCAACAGAACGAATAGTGTAACTAAAGCGATGGTCTGGACCCAGAAGGAAGATTCAAAGTCTCAACCCATCAGAGCCCGAGGGCATGCTGGTCAAGGTTTGGGCCCTGAGAATAAATCGACTCTATACAAAGACTACTAATATACAAACTACAAAATCACTGAGTTGCTGAGTTTGGATTGCCAATCTGATGGATTGGTCTCCTGTCAAATATGTTTATATCTCTACTAATATATAAAGCATGAATCGGTTAACTACAGTAAATTCGTCTAACAATTTCTACTTCCGAATTTGCTCTTGCTTATTTTCTTAAATTACTACTTTTATTTGTGCTTTTCATGCACCACTTCCGAATTTGCCCTTGGTTATTTGCTTAAATTACTACTTTTATTGCTACTTTTCATTCACCGAGTAATATTTTTATTTCACAATTTGCCCTTTCTTATTTATTTAAATTACCACTTTTATATATGCTTTTCATCTACAGCCTAAATATTATTGTCTTTTTTCATCTTCAACCTTATCCGTTCGTCCTATAAAGTTTCTGTTATAGACAATCTGACTCAAATAACTTCTTGTTTCGAATTGCTCTTCGTCAATCTCGCCAGTGATAGGTATGCTTTTTATTCTTTCTTCTTTCAGTGCTGCATCAGAAGATTTATTACGCCATAATCACATGATACGGATATGCATGACAACAAGAAAAATCCAAACAGATTAAAAACCCCATCATATGCATATAGTTCACACAAAATTACCATAAGAAAATCAAACAAATGCATACGGTGACAAACCCAAGTAGTGTGAAAGACAGGGAAACAGAGTGGAAGAGAAAGAACCGGAAATAATCAAAACTACGAAGAAAAAAAATCCAAAACAGAGCTACAAGTTCACTGACTTGTAGAGGAAGAACGAAGAACCGAAAATGGAAAATGGAGAGGAAGAAAAACGTAGCAAACGGCAACTCAAAGAAAAACAGTAGGAAGAAACCAAGTTGTCACACGGGCTGGGAGAAACCAACGAAAACAGAGCCCAATCACATGATACGGGTATGCATGACAACAACAAAAATCCAAACACAATAAAAACCCCATCATATGCATATATTCACAGAAAATTAGCATAAGAAAATCAAACAAATTCATACNTCACTACTATTCACAAAATATTCATAAATTATTTTATTACTATGCACAAATAATCTGAAATGCTTTTAGTATCACAAGGAAACATAAATTAAACAATTCTATACAAGGATTGACATTCTCTCCAACTCAATTTAAAAATTCTTTGAATTTATTTTTTAAGTAATATTAAATATTTAATAATATTATTAATTTAATTAAGAGAAACTCTACCGCTCTCAAATTATAATACATGTTTTACTTAGTATGAAAGGCTACCGCACTCAGGCTTGAATTATTGATTGATGTGGTGTGTAATGTGATGTGATGTGTAATTGTTAACAAGAGGTTGAAAGGGACAAGTGAATGGCTATGACAAGTAATATTGTTCAAAGTCATTAATTAATGAGAGAATTATTAGGTAAAAAGCATTGATTAGCAACCGTCCAAATTGCGGACAATACCTTATATTATTTACCTTAATAAATAATCTAATGTACATAGATAATGTTTCCAATCGTTGTTAACATGGTCCAGTTTTGTCCTAATGCTGATTCCCACCTCCTAGAATTGTCGATATCAATGAATCACTTCGACCCACCTGCAACAGATATTTTTGAAGAAATTATTGTTGCTTAATCTAGTTTTGATGCTCATGTTTTTTTCAATAAGCAAACATAATATCGTTAGTATAAAGATAATGCGTATGGATGAAGGGATTGAGGGGAATTCTTGGCAAACGACTGCGTTTAAAAATATGAAAATTAAAGTAAAAACTTTTTCGTTGGTTTTTATGAGACTAATTTTCACGCCTGACTAACTAAAAGCTGGAGTAGCTCAGTTGGTTAGAGCGTGTGGCTGTTAACCACAAGGTCGAAGGTTCAAGCCCTTCCTCTAGCGCTCTCTGTTTTTAGTTCAGAAGCATGTAAAACTCGGATCAAGAGGTCCAAGCTCAAAAATTTGTCAGGAGTAGTAGGGCCCAAAACCCAACAGAACGAATAGTGTAACTAAAGCGATGGTCTGGACCCAGAAGGAAGATTCAAAGTCTCAACCCATCAGAGCCCGAGGGCATGCTGGTCAAGGTTTGGGCCCTGAGAATAAATCGACTCTATACAAAGACTACTAATATACAAATTACAAAATCACTGAGTTGCTGAGTTTGGATTGCCAATCTGATGGATTGGTCTCCTGTCAAATATGTTTATATCTCTACTAATATATAAAGCATGAATCGGTTAACTACAGTAAATTCGTCTAACAATTTCTACTTCCGAATTTGCTCTTGCTTATTTTCTTAAATTACTACTTTTATTTGTGCTTTTCATGCACCACTTCCGAATTTGCCCTTGGTTATTTGCTTAAATTACTACTTTTATTGCTACTTTTCATTCACCGAGTAATATTTTTATTTCACAATTTGCCCTTTCTTATTTATTTAAATTACCACTTTTATATATGCTTTTCATCTACAGCCTAAATATTATTGTCTTTTTTCATCTTCAACCTTATCCGTTCGTCCTATAAAGTTTCTGTTATAGACAATCCGACTCAAATAACTTCTTGTTTCGAATTGCTCTTCGTCAATCTCGCCAGTGATAGGTATGCTTCTTATTCTTTCTTCTTTCAGTGCTGCATCAGAAGATTTATTACGCCATAATCACATCATACGGATATGCATGACAACAAGAAAAATCCAAACAGATTAAAAACCCCATCATATGCATATAGTTCACACAAAATTACCATAAGAAAATCAAACAAATGCATACGGTGACAAACCCAAGTAGTGTGAAAGACAGGGAAACAGAGTGGAAGAGAAAGAACCGGAAATAATCAAAACTACGAAGAAAAAAAATCCAAAACAGAGCTACAAGTTCACTGACTTGTAGAGGAAGAACGAAGAACCGAAAATGGAAAATGGAGAGGAAGAAAAACGTAGCAAACGGCAACTCAAAGAAAAACAGTAGGAAGAAACCAAGTTGTCACACGGGCTGGGAGAAACCAACAAAAACAGAGCCCAATCACATGATACGGGTATGCATGACAACAACAAAAATCCAAACACAATAAAAACCCCATCATATGCATATATTCACAAAAAATTAGCATAAGAAAATCAAACAAATTCATGCGGTGAGAAACCCAAAACAGAGCTACAAGTTTAGCGAGTTGTAGAGAAAGAACCGAAAATGGAAAATCCAGAGGAAGAAAAACGTACCGAATGGCAATCCAAAGAAAAACACTAGGGAGAAACCAAGTTCTCGCACGGGCTGGGAGAAACCAACCAAAACAGAGCACAAATTAAATAGAGGACCAGTCGGCGCAGGAGAAGAGAAACGTACCAAACAGCTACAACTTATCTCGCGGGTTGGGAGAAACGAAGGAAAGCACAACAGGAATTAAATGGAGGAGGAGTAGCGCAGGAGAAGAACAAGAAGCAGAAATCAAATGGGAGGAGTTGTCGGCGCAGGAGAAGAAAAATAAGCAACCCTAAGGCTGGGGCATAAACGACGCCGTATAGGGGAGTTAATGGGCTGGGTCCTCACGGTTTGGGCTAAGTTGGGCTAAGTTTATTGATAGTAAATCCGAAAATAATTAGTCTATAGAGGTCCTCACGGTTTGGGCTAAGTTGGGCTAAGTTTATTGGTAGTGAATCCGAAAATAATCAGTTTATAGAGATTACAAATTGGCCTTGAGTTTCTTGATATATATGTATGTTGTATAATTCTCAGTTCATCATTATTATATATCTCCATTAAGCTATATATAATTAATTGGATATATATAAATATTAATTGCATCTCATACACAGCTAAGTCTTAAAATTATGTCTTTGATTTATTTTAATCAATCTCATTTTAAAATAAAGCATACTTTTTTTTTAAAATGAGATTTATTAAATTTTTTCGCTTCATATATGAATTAAACTGAATAAATATAATTATATCTTTATTATATTTTGCTTTTTATATATATGTTTTTAAAACATATTTGTTGACTATATTGTTATTTCAGTTGTGCTCATCGCGGTCATTGGAATCTTGCATTTTCACTTGCCTTTTATTGATCTGCTACTTCTCGATATGTTCTTATCTATTTTAATATAAAAAAAGTGTGGTGTTTATATTTTGTAATAATTATTTTGCTTATTCACATAATTGTTGACAATATCTTTTACCATATTTATCTTAGATTTTAGCTATGACTTTTAATATAAAAGTTTTGGTATTATTTTTCCTGAATTAAATACTTTTGTTTGTGTATTCAATTTTTTGGTTGTATGCAGTAGTTCAATATAAAATATATTAATGATGTAAATTGTTTTTGGATGATTTAATTGTATTTTGTTGTTGCTTCTTTTATCTTCTATTCTATATTTGGCTTAGCATTAATTTAGAAGAAAATTAGTGAACCACGTATTAAGAGATATATTTAACTACATCAAGCCACGTATCTTTGTGGCTAAAATATTTAACTAATTAAAATATTTGATCTAGCCTACTTAACAAAATTTGTATTTTTAAGCATAAATTACTCTTAAAATAAATACTTATAAGCATGAATTGTACGAATTATACAATTATGTCATGAAAAAATATACTTGATAATCACTATCTATAACTAAATTAAGAGAAACAAGTAAATATAATTTATTTTGAAATTATTATTTTTAATCATAAAATTTTTATGTAATATAAGTTAAGTGATTAAATATTTTAAAACATGTCAAAGAAGAATAATAAAAATTAGTTCTTATTTACATAGTAGAAATGTTTCATATTATCTTATTTTATTATTATAATTCTTTTAAATTTTTATATAAAATATAATAAATAATTTAATTTTTTTAATTTTTAAAATAATAATAATATTAAAAAATAAAATTTTATTTAATTTTTAATTTTTAATTTTCATGTGCAAACATTTACGATTCATAATTTCATATTACTCAGTCTATCCATTAATGAAGACGCTAATCATTTCGTTACCAAACGCTGGAGATGAGTCTTTTGCACAACGGAACCTTCCAGAACCCTTCACACTGGAACTCTCTCGTCCTTTACTGAATCTTCTTTCTTTTTTATTTTAGAAGCTAAGCTCGCCCTCGTTCCAACAACTCTCCAGTTTCTTCTACAACCTCCTGTAATCTGCACGCACCTCTCTATTCCGCTTAACCCCTACTCCCCCCTTCTTTGCGATTTTGTATTCTTCTCTGATTCCTAACCATGGCCGATGAAGCCAAAGCCAAGGGCAACGCCGCTTTCTCTGCCGGTGATTTCTCAGGCGCCGTGCATCACTTCTCGGAAGCCATCTCGCTTGCCCCAACCAACCATGTTCTCTACTCGAATCGATCTGCCGCCTATGCCTCTATGCACCGGTACTCCGATGCCTTGACCGACGCAAAGAAAACCGTGGAGCTCAAGCCCGACTGGTCCAAGGGCTACAGCCGGCTAGGCGCGGCTCACCTCGGCTTGGGTCACCATGACGATGCCGTCTCTGCTTACAAGAAGGGCCTCGATTACGACCCCAACAACGAGGCCCTCAAGTCCGGCTTAGCTGACGCCCAGTCCGCAGCTTCCAGGTCCCGGGCGCCGCCGCCGCAGCCGCAGAGCAACCCCTTCGGCGACGCGTTCTCCGGCCCCGAGATGTGGGCCAAACTAACGGCCGATCCAAGCACCAGGGCCTATCTTCAACAGCCCGATTTCGTGAAGATGATGCAGGATATTCAGAAAAACCCTAGTAATCTCAACCTCTATCTCAAGGACCAGAGGGTTATGGAAGCGCTTGGGGTTTTGCTTAACATAAAATTACGTACACCTACTTCGGATGACATGGAGATGCCGGAGTCTTCTCCAGCGCCGCAGCCGCCTGAGAGAAAGAGACCCGCGGAGGCCGAGCCGGCGAAGGAGCCAGAGCCGGAAACGGAGCCGATGGATCTGACGGAGGAGGAAAAGGAGGCAAAGGAGAGGAAGGCGCAGGCGCAGAAGGAAAAGGAATTGGGTAATGCTGCCTACAAGAAGAAGGATTTTGATACGGCAATTGCGCATTATACGAAGGCGATGGAGTTGGACGATGAGGATATTTCCTATATTATGAACCGGGCTGCCACTTATCTGGAAATGGGACAGGTATATAAATTTGGTTTATTTTTTCCGATAAGTAGACAGATTTTTATTGGTGAGCTCAAAGGGCAACATTGGTATACAAGAGACGCACCTATAAAATACTGTCAGCTGTGACGTTAAAGAGAGACACCTATAAATTTTACAATTTTGATTTATAAAAGAAAGGTATTGCTTGGATTGCTTAGATTTTATTTCAACTGAAATTCTGATTGAATGCAGTACTTTGACTGAGTGCTTGCATGGTTCGAGGATGTTTACTTTGAAACGAAGCCATTGGCAGATTAGGCTAAGATCGTAACTCATCTCAAATCATCAATGAGATCACTATTTTTTTATCGTCTCATAAAAAGTTAAACCTGTCTCAATCTAACCACATCTAAATTTATTTATGTTCAAATAAATTTTAATAAGACTTAGGAAGCACTACTATGAGACTTAGGAAGCACTACTATTTATGGATCAACTCGATCACCATCTCAGAACCAGTAGCTTTTCATTATCTCAATATATGGGCTGATCTCCCCCCTCCCTCCCTCCCTCCTTGTGTGTGGTGTTTTACATTTTAGGTTTTGTATGACATACCTTTTCTTCTATGTTTCTTCTTTGCTTTCCGTTTTCTTTATGTTTGGATGGTTTTTATTTTATTAACTACCACAGGTATCGTTAAGGAATATGGTTGTGATTAGTGCTAAGTACGTTTTATAAGAGCATGACTCAGTGGATGGCTGCGGGGTTCTTTTGCTTGTCATAAAGCGTTGTGACAAATCCTTTTCTTAACATGCCAAATCTGAAGCTTCTACCTCGATTAAGGGGATGGGTCCACCATGGTCACACACACTCTCTCAACCAATATCATGTATTCTCGACTTGAGAGTTGGGTTTGTTATATGTGCTCTGTTTAGATTTTATTAAGAGAAAACCTTCCCGCAGGTATAACCTTTCTCCCCTAAAACAGGGCATCCAATGGGAATGTGCCACGTAGAAACTATTTTCAAACCTTGTGGCTGCATTGCAGAGAAACTCTCCCTTTTCCATCTTTTCCTTCCTCCCTCTCTCTCTCTCTCTCTCTCTCTCACACACAACAACCACTCCCTCCCTTGAGCCCTAGCGGCCTAGCCCCAACCACTCGTGAAAGTCATGTTGAGCCCAAGCCCCACCCCTGCCTCCCTCCTGTCTCTCTCTGTACTCTTTCTCTCCCACAGGCGAACCCATTCCATCTGGTAATAAGGTGCTTGTAAGGGAAAGTGGGAATTTGTGTGGTAGACAAAAGAACAATATTTGAATTGATGGGGGGCTTAAGTGCAATAGAACGCATCTAACATCATAAGATAAAGGAAAATGATACTCGGTAAATGAGGACAGCTGAGTCAGTACGCAAATTCGGAGCCCATCTATCCCTCGAAAGCAAATTTTTACGAACATCAAGCAAAAAAGTCTTTTGAGAGAGTTTTCATCGTCTTTCAGGAAAATGATTTTACATCAAAACTTTCAGATTCAGAAGATATAAATAAGATTGCATGGGCCAGCTCTCTCGTTGATCTCAACATGGCAGCCCTTGAAATCACCAAAAAGCACCACAAACACCTTAATAACCCTTTCCCGTCGACCCCAACAGGCCTACCTTCAATCTAAGGAACTCTGTTTTTCAGTTCCCAAAGAGTGCCTTCACGCCAAATCTTCTCGATCAGGGAGGACTTCTAGACTCTTTGGAGCTCCAGCCATGGTGGTTATATCTCAAATTATCATCAATCAAGTTCTTCTAGATCCATATTGTCTACCATACCGGGCCAAGCCTTTGTGTCTGCTGCATTGGCTGCACAGATTGGGGAGGTGCGGCGGTGTGGAGTGTAAGTGAGGTGCGACGGAGTGCAAGGGATTTCACTGAAGTGAATATGTTCTCTGTTTTTCTAACGTATTTTATTTTGCTATTCCCTGTAATGTGGTTCATGGGATTTAGATGTGGATTGCTGGCATGTCCATTTGTTATTTGTTGCTGTTGAAGGACTGAGAGTGGCGTAACCATCCACAAGAGGGCCTGTTTTATTAATCCATCTCAATGTAGCACCTATGTTACTAAGGCTTGAGACTGAAGAAGGTTGAGGAGACAAAACTGGTAGAAGTTATGGTATTTAATTGCTAACATATTGGGTTGTTCGGTATAAAGAGTTGCGGTTTATGTCATGTAGATGTTGGGGCTCATTAATCATTATATGATTTCCAAGTTGCTTATGCTCTTTGATCTTAGGTGTTGATTAACTGAGGATTGTTGTACCAGATATTAATTCNAAGGAACTCTGTTTTTCAGTTCCCAAAGAGTGCCTTCACGCCAAATCTTCTCGATCAGGGAGGACTTCTAGACTCTTTGGAGCTCCAGCCATGGTGGTTATATCTCAAATTATCATCAATCAAGTTCTTCTAGATCCATATTGTCTACCATACCGGGCCAAGCCTTTGTGTCTGCTGCATTGGCTGCACAGATTGGGGAGGTGCGGCGGTGTGGAGTGTAAGTGAGGTGCGACGGAGTGCAAGGGATTTCACTGAAGTGAATATGTTCTCTGTTTTTCTAACGTATTTTATTTTGCTATTCCCTGTAATGTGGTTCATGGGATTTAGATGTGGATTGCTGGCATGTCCATTTGTTATTTGTTGCTGTTGAAGGACTGAGAGTGGCGTAACCATCCACAAGAGGGCCTGTTTTATTAATCCATCTCAATGTAGCACCTATGTTACTAAGGCTTGAGACTGAAGAAGGTTGAGGAGACAAAACTGGTAGAAGTTATGGTATTTAATTGCTAACATATTGGGTTGTTCGGTATAAAGAGTTGCGGTTTATGTCATGTAGATGTTGGGGCTCATTAATCATTATATGATTTCCAAGTTGCTTATGCTCTTTGATCTTAGGTGTTGATTAACTGAGGATTGTTGTACCAGATATTAATTCACTTTTGACTGAATAAATATGCTGATTCTGATCTAACTTGAGCCATATTGAAACTTTAATTTTTAAATATTAGGTATAATTGGCTTCATGGACATTGTTTTCTGCACTGTGTATCATCATCAACGGCCCTAGCTTTTGCAACCACTATTGTTGTTTGTGTTATGTTTGATGAAAAGGTTTGAGTCTAAAACTTGTACCGACAACTCCCCTTCTTGTTGTTATAGTTTGACTGCAGCAAGCATATCAGCTATTATGCTGGGTTATATTAAGCTTTCTTCTATTTGTACTTATCTAATTTTATTTAGTCTAGCATTACCGATAAAAAAAAAAAAAAATGATCTAGTCTAGCATAGGTTGTGCTCTTGTATATGCCCCGTGTATTTGGATTTTGTCTCTTATTATTTTCAATAAGATTTTGGTTACCAATAAAGAAGCTAATTACTGTCTAATCCTTGCTGTTAATTCTGCTTCAGTATGATGAATGTATTAAAGATTGTGAGAAGGCTATTGAAAGGGGAAGAGAGCTTAGATCAGACTTTAAGATGATAGCAAAAGCTTTAACTAGGAAGGGAACTGCCCTGATGAAAATGGCAAAATGCTCAAAGGACTATGAACCTGCTATTGAGACTTTCCAGAAAGCTCTTACAGAGCATCGCAACCCAGACACATTGAAGAAACTAAATGAGGCTGAAAAAGCAAAGAGGGAACTGGAGCAACAAGAGTACTTCGATCCCAAAGTTGCTGATGAGGAGCGTGAGAAAGGTACTCCTTTCTATTATACTTAACATGATGTTTTATCTGCATGATGCCGTGGTTTCTTTCACTTGAGGCCTCGATTGGGTACACAAATGAGATTAGATAAAAGTTGAATAAAATATTGTTAAAATATAATTTTTTAATATTAATTTTATTTTGAAATTTGAAAAAGTTGAATTGTTTATTATATGATTATAATAATATGTTATAATGATTATATGAGATGATATGAGATAGTTTGGTCTGTGTAACCAAACCATGGCTTATTTTCATTCCCACAAATAGTTTTGTCATATAACGTAGACTTCTGAATCCATTTCAATTCTATTTACTTTATGCCTTTCTATATTCATTTGACTTTAGTTGCAACCATGGGCTTGCTTTGAATGGGCAGCACTCATAATTTTTAAAATTCTATTCGTACCTCTATTACATGGGGCCCATGTGATTTTTGCATTCAGCTGTTATTCGATTGAAGGTTTTGGGGCTGTCGTTCTGCTATCACTGGGATATGTTCAGTGCATCCTTCACAAATATCTTGTGGTTGACTGCCTATTGATGGTACCATTGACATTGTAGGCAATGAGTATTTCAAGCAGCAAAAGTATCCGGAGGCTGTGAAGCATTACACTGAATCCCTGAGGAGGAATCCCAAAGATCCAAAGGTAAGAGGCACTTAGACCATCCTTAGTTACTAGTTGTCCTTGGATCCCCTGCCATGCCATGGATGTCCATAGTTTATTTCAAAAAATTTTAGAGCTAATGCTGTGGATCCCTTGAAACACTTGCTACCTTGCAGGCATATAGTAATAGAGCTGCATGCTACACAAAACTTGGGGCTTTGCCTGAGGGATTGAAAGATGCGGAGAAGTGTATTGAGCTTGATCCAACCTTTTCCAAGGGATATACTAGAAAAGGTGCCGTCCAGTTCTTCATGAAAGAATACGACAAAGCTTTAGAAACCTATCAGGAGGGGCTGAAACATGATCCTAGCAACTCTGAATTGCTTGATGGTGTGAGGAGGTATGGAACACGAGCACATCTTTGGTTCTTAATTGGACTGTCTCCGTTTACGCATGCATGAATTAAAAAAGCTTTGATTAATTGCCATTCTAAAATCTGGTGCAGATGCGTAGAACAAATTAATAAGGCCAGTCGTGGGGATTTGAGCCCTGAGGAATTGGAGGAGAGACGGGTACGACATTTTCAAGCTCTTGTTAACACTGATTCGTGAAACCTGTTGAATGTGGTCCTAATAAAGTTTCCATCTTGCAGGCTAAGGCAATGCAGGACCCTGAAATTCAGAACATCCTCCAAGACCCCGTTATGAGACAGGTATGCGGACTTTTTTTTTTTGGCCTTAAGAATGAATTTGTATTCTTTACTGATTGCTCTGCAATATTGATCGAATAATTTGGGTGATAAATGCAGGTGTTGATGGATTTCCAGGAAAATCCCAAGTCTGCCCAGGAACACACAAAGAACCCAATGGTGATGAGCAAGATACAGAAGCTGATTAGTGCTGGGATTGTTCAGATGAGATGAAACTGTGGAACTATTTCACAAGAAAAAGCTTTTGCGTCACTCAAAATGTACTTGTGCGAATTGAGTGGATTGTTTCATTATAAAAAAAAAACTACTTTTAGTTGGAAAAACTATTGAAATTTTTCTAGCTTTCAAGTTGATCAGTGAAGGTTTTTCTTGTGTTTTTGGCCACCTCTCTCTCTCTCTCTCTCTCTCTCTCTCTCTCCAGATGCACATTCTAGCTATAGATAGGCATGTTGTATAAAGGCACATTTTTAACGGACGGCAGTGCATGTGATTTATTCTTGGTTCAATTACATCAAGGATGCACATTCACTTCCCCCATGTTGCAGTCCCTCGGTGGAATTAAGTACGTAGCTTGAGGGAGAAAACCAACGAGAAATCTTGACATGCTGTTGGTCCCCCGTCAGTTTCGTAGTCGGAGTGTGCGAATAGCACAGATAAAAAGAGAAACAACAACCAAAAAAAAAAAGAAAAAAAAAAGCAAAAGAAAAAAAAGGAAAAAGAAAAAGAAAAAAAAGAAAAAGAAAGAAGCAACGGTAACGTCGACATGCTAACACTCCCTTGCGATGCTTACCCAATATGGCTATGAATGCAACTAACAAATCGAACTAGCCGTGCAATCCTGTTGGCTTCATGTTATCCGACTGGAGTTGGAGCATCATCAATAAACCGCAGGACTGCTTTACTTCACAATCTCGAATCTTGTCATCGTGCTAATGAACCGCAATTGTGTCCAGAGGTATAGGAACACATTTGCCACAATGTCTCTTTATAGCTACAAACCTAAGCATATCCATCCAATCACAGCATTACCAAGATTATTTTCATCACAATTTTTGTTTTCTATTTCTTTTTTGGGCGAAGTTCAATGAGATTGATTTTTGAAATGGTACAGGACAGGTATATGCAAAGGGTAAAAAGAAATGTAAAGGAGAATTGAACATTCTAAATACTAAAATGCCAAAAATATATGCCGCTCCCCTGTTCTTGAATAGGTGTAACAATTTATGCAGCAACTTGCTCCTTGGGAGCGAGCTGATCCTGGATGTATTGAGGTACAACATCAAACTTGGCTAATTGCATGGTGTAGGATGCACGACCTTTTGTCATCCCTCGGAGTGTGCTAACATACTGGAACATCTCTGCCAGAGGGGACCAGCGAATCAACCACCTGCAATAACATTCTGAAATCACCAGTAAAAGGGATATCCAAACCTCAAAAGAGTGGATCAGAAGAAAATAACGAAGCTTATGATCAAGTGCCGATCAGCTTTCTATTTCTTGTTTGGAGGCATTCGTTTGTGAGGGGAAAAAGTTCAGACTACGGCAAGAAGGGCCCATGAAGAGTGACCATTACAATTGGCAATTCCCTCATGTCAAATTTCTTTTTGTTCGTTTTCTTTCTTCCATTTGCTTTTCCAGGGGTGGGGGTAGGGTAAGGGGATACTGGCTTCCAAAAAGTAGGAACTTGGTGTTGAAATCCTAAGATAAAAGTGGACAAGCAAATTACATCTGTCACCGAAGTTGTTGATTTGACCTCTCCTCGAGTTCAGATCACCAATTACATCTCCTAAATGTTCTTCAGGCGTGACAACTTCAACTTTCATTATAGGTTCAAGCATCTTTGGGGCAGCCTTCCTCATCCCTTCACAAAAAGCTCCTCTGGCTGCCAGCTGGAATGCCAGGACACTCGAATCAACATCATGGTAAGAACCATCTACTAGCACTGCACGTACATCAACAGCAGGATATCCTGCAAGCACACCATTACTCATGCATTCCTCCAATCCTTTCATCACCCCTGGAATGTATTATTTGGGCACTGCACCTCCCTTGATTTCGCTCTTGAATTCATATCCGCTACCAGCTTCCATGGGTTCAAATCGTACAGTGATGTCAGCAAACTGACCTTGTCCACCGGACTGTTTCTTGTGAACGTATTTCACCTCTGAGACTCTATAAATGCTTTCTCGGTAATTTACTTGAGGAGCACCGACATTAGCTTCCACCTATGTGCAACAAGCAACCAAATTATGGCAATTCAAATTACCTTAAAAGCCAAGAGTAGTGTTCCTTTTATATTCTCCAACATAAATTAATATCTCTAATAGAAAAGCTTGATGAAATGTACTGATTCTATCAAGGAGCTTGGTAATATAGAGGTGGTTGACATGTCTGATCATGCGCATGGTGGTTAAAGTAATATCCCAAAGAAACATCTTACGAGGTGTCCAAGACTACATTATGAGTCTGAGAAGCTAATATATGTACTGAAAACCAAATATATGGAGTTTTGCATATAAACCTTATACTCCCTCTTGAGCCGATCAACAAAAATCTCAAGGTGCAATTCTCCCATGGTTGATCTCTTCATCTTGTGAGAAGTGGAAAGAAGGGTCTTCTTGAGCAAGTTTGACCAACCTGGCTGCCATCTTATCAATATCAGCTTTAGTCTTGGGTTCAATTCAACCTTAATCACAGGTTCAGGGAAATCCATGCGTTCGAGGACAACAGGATTCTCAGGATCACACAATGTTTCTCCTGTAACGGTATCTTTTAGACCACCAAGAGCAACGATGTCACCTGTTAAAGCAACCTTAACGTCCTCTCTACTGTTTGCATGCATTTCTAGAAGTCTACCGATCCTCTCTTTTTTTCCTTTGTTTGCATTCAGTACATAAGATCCTGCAGCTAGCTTCCCTGAATACACTCTCACAAATGTAAGGGATCCCACGAATGGATCACTCATGATCTTGAAAGCAAGTCTGGAAAATGGTTCATCATCACTTGCAGCCTTTCAATCGTCACTTCTGGGTTTTCTGGGTCAGTTCCCTTCATTGCTGGCAAGTCAATTGGAGAAGGCAAATAATCCACAACAGCATCAAGCAATGGTTGAACCCCCTTATTTTTAAAAGCTGAGCCACATAATACTGGGACAAAACTGCTTCCAATAGTTCCCTTTCTTATTAATTTCTTAATGGTTTCCTCATCAGGTTCAACTCCTTCAAGGTAGCTCTCCATAGCTTGACCATCTAACTCAACTATGGTTTCTATCATCTGTGACCGATACTCTAGTGACAGCTCCTGAAGATCTGCTGGAATATCCTCATACACAAACTTAGCACCCAACTCTTCTCCTGATCAAAGTATAGCTTTCATCTTCACAAGATCAATGACTCCCTGAAAATTATCTTCTGAACCAACTGGTATTTGAATCACCAGTGGTTTAGCTCCCAAATTTGTCACTATCATGTCTCTTGTTCGGAAAAAGTTTGCTCCAAGACGATCCATCTTATTGACAAAGCAAATTCTGGGTACCCCATATTTATCAGCTTGCCTCCACACAGTTTCAGATTGTGGTTCCACACCAGCAACACTATCAAACAAGCATATAGCACCATCCAATACCCTGAGCTTGCTCCACTTCAAGAGTGAAGTCCACATGGCCAGGAGTATCAATGATGTTAATCCGATGTTTGTTCCAAAATGTAGTTGTAGCACAGATGTTATAGTAATCCCTCTTTCTTGTTCTTGCTCCATCCAGTCCATTGTAGCTGTACCTTCATGCACCTCACCTATTTTATAGTTTCTTCCTGTATAATAAAGAATCCTTTCGGTTGTAGTAGTTTTCCCCGCATCTATGTGAGCCATAATTCCAATATTGCGATAATCCTTCAATGGTACTGCATGCTTTGACTCTGCCAAAAAGACAAAAGGAATTCATCTCTGCTATGTTAGCTCATAGCCTCATACACAGAAGCTTGCCCAAACTACAAACAGCTTTCTAAGTTACATAAATCCATTTACAGGTCAAATCAAAACTTTTTGTCTCCATTTTAAAGAATTGAGCTGAATTTTCTGATGATAAAATGAAAGTAGAATTGGCTTTTGCCACAGTAATCTAAATATAGCCACTACCATATATAGAACATATTTCAAATACATAGCAAAAGGAACTGTTCTTTTTTTCTTGATACTTATAAAATGGGAATTTTTGGTGTGGAATATCAGCACCAGGAATCGTAATAGCCAAGCTTCCTCGAACATTTTTCACTTAACCCTACCTCAATATGAAGAAATTTCGAAAGAATAAGAGAAGGGTTACTATTATATGTATTTAATGCCAATATGCACGGGAACACTAAATTGTATTTTTGTAGCATGATAATTGGTCAAAGAATATATATTACATTCCACAAGATACATATTTTTTTCCATTTCACAAAATGTGATATTTAATTGACTACGCATTATACTGTGCTCGTATCTAGCTATTTGAAGGAGCCAAATGGTACTATTTCAGATGATGTAGAGGCTAACTTATTTTTATATCATTTGACATGCATTCCAAAAATTCTATTGTTTGTTAAGCAATACTCAGAAATGGATTCATTTCATCTCCACATAACATCCTAACGCCTTCTTTTAAGAAACCCAAAACAAGAAAATATAACCAATTACCAATTTTGCCCACTAATATTGGAAATTGACAGTCAGCGTCCATTGAACTCGAAAGGAACTACAAATTACAAAACAAATCAGAAAAGAACTTGTACACAAAAGAGGGGACGAGGTAGTCCAAAATGAAAACTTTCTTCTGAAATGAGAATTTGATTTGATTCATTTTAAGCGGGAAGCAAAAGAAACCAAACATAAACTGAAGTTGAACCATACAAGTAATTCAACAATTCATTGACTATTAATTAAAAAAATTGCCTACATAAATTAAAAACTTAAATAAAAGGGTAGACGAAAATCATTTCAAGAAAATTAAACTTCAAACTACACCAGTCAGAGAAAGAGATAGAGAGAGACCGTCAGCTGCCATGGCGAAGACAGAAAAGCTTCTGCTGCTCCGCCAAGTGGAGGGCGTCGAAGATAATGAGCTGAATAGCAGAGCGTCAAAGAAATGGGAAGAAGAAGAAGATAATGAAGCGAAAGACGAAAAGGGTGGTCGTCGAGGAGGACGAAGACCCAGAAACCGACCCCCAGTGAGCGGAATTGTAGACCTTCTTTCTTACCCTGAAATTGCACACCGACGAAGCTGATACTCTCACTGACTCAGCCGCCATTTTTGCCTTCGTGACATGTACGTTATTTTTCCCTACTTTTGAGCTGGCTCTCTCTGTGTCACCTCTGGGATAAAGGAAAACTTGATGGTTTGGCTTGCCTTTCCTTTTTGGTCGTTCTGAACAGGATGAGTTTTTCCCCCCCTCATTTTCTCAGCTAAATGACAAATGCCACATTCCACATAGCTCCGGAAAAATTATTAATATAGATGAGGGTATTCTTGGACTATGGATAATAAAATAGTATCATTCTACGTAATTAAGATTATATATATAAATATTAATTTTAATTGATATAAATATTAATTAAGATTAATATATATTTAATATAAATATCACTAATTTGTACCCCCGAGCTGCAGATATGCATAAAAGAAAGGGGTGTGTAATTTCAGCGAACGTTGGAACTTGGGGATGGAATAAGAATAAGAGCATTGTTATGCATCATCCTATACACTACATATTAATGTGTTTTTTATTTTTTTTTTTAATTTTTTTTATTTTACTCTTCTTGAAATATTTATATTTTTTTATTCATCATCCATATAATACACATTTAATAAGAGAAACAAATAAAAAAAATAAAAAATACATTAGTGTATAGTGTATAAGATGATATAAAGATTAATTGTAAAAAAAAATAAAAAATACATTAATATCTAATGTATAAAATGATGCAAAGATTAATTATAAGAATAAATAATGGTTGTGGGCCTTTCTTCTTTGGACAATGCTAGGCTAGGCGCCGCCTAGCATTGATAGGGATGCTTTTTTCAGTACAATTATTTGAAATAACTCTGTACTCTAATCTTATCTAAAATCTTATGATTCTTATCTCTAAATAACTTAATTGCCGCTTAGGAAAAAAAAAAAAAACACTTATTGCCAAGTACAGTAGTATCCTCTTACAGGCTAAAATAAGGGCAAGATAATATATATACACACATACCTGAAGAAGTGTCAGACTTGCATAGAAGCATCCCAAGAATTTTAAAGGCTTTTATCTTACTTCTTATAATCACGTTTTCCATTCACAAATTAAGCTCTGTATGTTGAATATAGGCGTTTCTGCCAAGCGGTTGTGGTGGCCGTGGCATGCAAACGATGAGAAAGGCGAACTTCTTGGAGCAACTCTTACTGCTTTACTCTTTGTATCAGCGGTGTTCTGGTTCCTGTGGGCAGCCAATAAATCAAGGAAGGTGATACCTCCATTGCCGCCAGGCCCCCGAGGTTTCCCACTAGTCGGGTACCTTCCTTTTCTGGGTACAAATCTTCATAGGAAATTTGAGGAACTCGCAGGGATCTATGGCCCTATCTACAAGGTTTGGCTTGGAAATAAATTGTGGGTAGTGGTCAGCTCACCATTACTGGTGAAAGAAGTGGTTCGTGACCAGGACACAATATTTGCTAACCATGACACTTATATAGCTGGTCTAGCTGTAACGTATGGAGGTGCTGATGTTACACTTTTACCTTATGGTTCTGACTGGAGGAAGTTGCGCAAGATATTCACACGAGACCTGCTAAGTAATGCAAATCTGGATGGTTCTTTTACTCTTCGGAGAGAAGAGGTTAAGAAGTCCATAAGAAAGATGTATGAAAAAGTTGGCACTCCCGTAGATGTTGGGGAATTGGCGTTCATGACGGTGACGAACACCATCATGAGCATGGTATGGGGTGGCAGGCTGCAAGGAGATCAGGAAGGGATAGATATTGGGTCCGAGTTTAAGAGTATGTTGTGGGAGCTAATGGTGCTACTTGGAAAACCAAATGTTTCTGACTTTTTCCCTGTGCTTGCAAGGTTTGATTTACAAGGGATTGAAAAGGAAACAAAGAAGATTTTCCAATGGTGTGAGCGCATTCTTGATTGTGCCATTGATAAACGGATGAACTTGGCCAAGGCCAAATTAGAAGAGGGGCTTGAAACGACTGAACAAAGGAAGGATTTTTTGCAAATTCTCTTAGAGCTAACGGAGCGTGAGGATGCTGCAACACCACTTAGCATGACCCAAGTCAAGGCCTTGCTTTTGGTATGTCCCATTTTTTTCTTTGTGCTTGATCTATTAAGATTAGTCCCATCTTGGGAGTAAAACTAGCGTTGATTTTAGTTGAATTTCTAGTATAAATTTTCTCAGTCGACACAAAATCTTAGCTTTGAGGTAATTTTTTATTAATTGTCCATTCTATGGAATATCTCACTAGATTGGTCATGTTAATATATAGGATGTAGTGATAGGTGCATTGGACACTACAACAACAACACTGGAATGGCTGGCAGCGGAGCTGATGCAACATCAAGAGGTAATGAGAAAAGTCAATGAAGAATTGACACGAGTTGTGGGTTTGGACAACTTAGTGGAAGAAACCCATTTGTCCAAATTACATTATTTAGATGTTGTCATTAAAGAGACCTTACGTTTGCACCCAGCACTTCCTTTCATAGTACCTCGTTGTCCAAGCCAATCTAGCACTCTTGGTGGGTACTGGATACCCAAAGGTACTAGGGTTATGTTAAATGTTTGGGCTATACACAGGGATCCAAAATTTTGGGACAATCCCTTGGAGTTTCAACCGGAGAGGTTCCTAAATGATTCTATCAAGGTGGAATATTCTGGCCACAATTTTCACTATTTTCCATTTGGGTCCGGAAGAAGAATATGCGCGGGGCTTCCACTTGCGGAGCGGATGCTGAAATATATAATAGCTTCGCTTTTGCATGCATACGAGTGGAAATTGCCACAGGATACAGAGCAGGATTTTTCAGACAGATTTGGTCTGATAACTAAGAAAGTGAAGCCAACGGTTTTAATTCCAACACCAAGGCTGTCTAAATCTGAGCTCTACACAGAATAAACTCTATATCCAGATTGCAGTTTCGTAGTTAATTTCTCGTGTCACAGATTGTACTCATGTGTGGCTCCCCGAGCATTAATTGTCAGCCTGTAAATTATGAAGCATTATATGTACCTGAATGTTATATATATCCTTTCTTTAATTTCTTCTTCTTGGCTAAATAATAATAATGCTTGAGATGCTTTAATTTTACATAACATGTTGAACACAGTACTGATGTAGTAATTAGTGTGCCACATGAACAACTAGCATTAAGAACTATTCATTTTATAGGCATACAACTCTGGGCTGGGGATCCCAGTTATTTCGATACACCCTCACCAGTTGAGTTGGGGTGCGAATACATGTATGAATTAAGTTTACTTTTCCAACCTGATTTTCGTTGATAACCACTATATATACTAAGTTCAGTACTTGATAAGACTCTAGAAACTACAACGTACTTAACAATTAAGCATTTTCTTTGAGAATTCTTTATCATGACTCCGGTGTACGTACGTTAACTGTCTGGTACGAAACATCCGAAAATACTGATGAGTGACAAAGCAAGTACTAGAAGAAGAATAAAAGCTGTGCACACTAGGAGAAGAAGAATAAAAGCAAGTTGAATAAATGTGTAAATGAAAGGCCTTTGTTTCTGGGCTCTGTTTTCGATTTCTCTTTCTTACAATTACAATGTATTTCAGCTCCTTCATATACACTAGGAGATCATTTTCAGATTGCTCAAAGCAATGCACATCACTAGAAGAATTACACGAGAATATTCTGGAAGATGCTAGGCGTGGAGATGCTTCACTGGCTGTTGTTGGCAGAGCCTCTTGCAGAGCATTCGGACTTGATTTTCTGCAGCACACTAGTGGAGTGAGGTGCAGTGGTATTTTCCGTATCATTGTGGCTAAGGTCCTGCAGCTCAGAAGAGGAACGTGGGACAGCATTGTTCTTGTGGCTTGGACGTGGTGCAGTGCTGTCCTTATGGCTGGTGGGCCGGAGGCCTTAATAATCAGGAGTCAAAGTTTGCATGAAACGAGAAGCTAGAGTGCGTGCTTCGTTCTCATGGCGTACTGATCTAAAACATCTAGCTAAAACTTTGGTGCATTTAGTTGTAACGTATATGTTTCTCATGAAATTCATGATCAATAAAGGGCAGCTAGTCTACTACATTGAATGCATGTGCATGAAACGTGAAGCGTACGTGATCTCAAACTTCTAGCTAAAAGTTTCGTTCGTATACATGTATATATAATTTTTATCATTCATCAATATTGGGCAGCTGGACAGGAGTTTTCGGTTAATGAGATGAGTAGTGCTATATGTATTTATACTTTTGCTTACAAGTTTATTTAGGAGACTCATTAATTTGTTAGTTTTATTTTGGAATTTAAATTTTAGGATTTTTAATCTATCAATAAAAGACATATGAACAAGTAAATTTTTTTATAATTTTTTTTTCTAAGTATATTTAACATTTTCCTAACGAGACATTGTACATCTTTCTTGTACGCGCGTGTGGTTTGGACCCGGATCGAGGTTTGTCAAGCTAATTGTATGACTTGGTAGTCAAGCATCTCGATGTAAGAAACATTCATTGGCTCCTCAACTGAAATCTGTCTACATGAACATGACAATTACTTGCTGGCAGGCATAGTTTGTGCCACGTATTGGAGGCACTTCGATAAGAGTTTTCCCACTAAGAGAAAAGTTTGGCTGATTACGACAAACATATATGACTAAAAGTCCGCAGTAGAGTAGGTGGCCATTGTTGCATTTTAGAAAAATGATTAATGCAGTCTGCCTGCATAAGTGAGGGGCAATCCGGCCTCGTGTAAAATGAAACGTTGCATTTTCTTTTAGTGATAAAACGAAATGGCATTGTTTCAGCCAAATGGAAAGTGATCTGTTTCGTCCTCATCTTTCGTCTTCTCACGTTCACTCCCTTTGATCCAAATTCCCTTCCTTACAAATCCGACTGTATGGAATAAATAGAACTCGAGAGAAATCAATTTCAGCTCCTTGTAATCCTCGGAAAGAAGACAAGCGAAGAGCAACGCATTGAGGGATTTGACAGAGCGGTCGATGCCCAGTCAGTCCATTTGGTGAGAGAGCCATCTTCTATAAGGGATTTTGCCTTGCCTTCCCTTCCCCCTCCTCCATTCATTTTCAAATAATTTGGCCATAGTAGTAGCAGCACACAGTGTAGGACAGTAAAGATTGCGTGTCCCCTCTCACCTGCGGTTTCTTTGCACAATGAACTAGACATTCTCGTCGAAGATTCCAAAGAAACCTTCTCAATCACCAGCACCTGCGAAGAACGAAGACTGCAACCATAGGAAGAAGAAGCAGAGTACTTCTCAAAACCCATTTCAGGACCTCGATGCCATTTCTAGTTGCAGCAATAGCAATTGCAGTGAGGCTTCTTCTACGTCTATAGAAGTTCCTAGAGGTTGCCTCATGTTTTTTCTCTCTCACAACTCTTCCTCTCCTTTTTCTAATTCGAAGTCGAAAATTCCTATTGAAAGACCCAAAGGCCAAAACTCTCTCCTAAACCCCCAAATCAGCCCCAAATGGAAGGGTCTCAAAGCTATCCAAATCCAAGACCTCAAAGGAGAACAATCTGTCAAAATCAACTGTTGAAGAAAATCCATATAGACTCTTATCACAGAAAGCGCCGAGATTTAAGAAAAACCCACCTTGGAGAAGACGAGGAAACGAAGACACCCACCAACGAAGAAGACAACCTTTCTCTCTCTTCTATTTTTATTTTTGTCCTTTTTTTATATTTATTATTATTATTATTATTTAAAGCGGTTTGCATGCGGCTTACATACGGCGACTGTACATAGCAGTTTTGTGAATTTTATCTTTACTCTTTCGTTTTCCCTTGTTGACCACTCATATCTGGTCATGTGTTGTCCTCGCTTAGTTTCTTGCACCCAAATTCGTTCACATCAATGTACGTACGTAACTTTTAGGCAAAAAGTGAAAATAATTTACCAAAAAAAAGCGCTAAGTCCAATATCATGTTCAAAAGCAAAGGGACCATAAAAGATAACATAGATTTGTTATAAGTTAACGAATGAATTATGAGGCAGAAGATTATTACAGTGCAAATAACTACTGTTTCGACGTCTAGTTCGTTTGAAACTGCTTCAATGCATGATGCACCATTTGAAATGGGGAAACTTTGAAGCAGGCGTGCCGCACTAGCTAGCTTACCATGGGCTTGCTTTGAACGGGCAGCACTCGTAATTTTTAAAATTCTATTCGTACCTCTATTACATGGGGCCCATGTGATTTTTGCATTCGTACCTCTATTGAAGGTTATGGGGCTGTCTTTCTGCGATCACTGGAATATGTTCAGTGCATCCTTCACAAATATCTTGTGGTTGACTGCCTATTGATGGTACCATTGACATTGTAGGCAATGAGTATTTCAAGCTGCAAAAGTATCCGGAGGCTGTCAAGCATTACACCGAATCCCTGAGAAGGAATCCCAAAGATCCAAAGGTAAGAGGCCCTTAGACTATCCTTAGTTAATAGTTGTCCTTGGATCCCCAGCTATGCCATGGATGTCCATAGTTTATTTCAAAATTTTAACCCTGAGGGTAGCTTAACTGGTTAGGTCTTGGGTTTACTCTCTAATGGTCACCAGTTAGAGTCCCCTTAGGACCACTGGAGATTTACCTAATTGTTAACTTCAGGATCCAATGAGATTAGTCGATATGCGCGCAAACTAGCCCGGACACCCACAGTTATAAAAAAAAAGTTTATTTCAAAATTTTTTAGAGCTAATGCTGTGGATCCGTTGAAACACTTGCTACCTTGCAGGCATATAGTAATAGAGTTGCATGCTACACAAAACTTGGGGCTTTGCCTAAGGGGTTGAAAGATGTGGAGAAGTGTATTGAGCTTGATCCAACCTTTTCCAAGGGATATACTAGAAAAGGTGCCGTCCAGTTCTTCATGAAAGAATACGACAAAGCTTTAGAAACCTATCAGGAGGGGCTGAAACATGATCCTAGTAACTCTGAATTGCTTGATGGTGTGAGGAGGTATGGAACATGAGCACATCTTTGGTTCTTAATTGGACTGTCTCCGTCCACGCATGCATGAATTAAAAAAGCTTTGATTAATTGCCATTCTAAAATCTAGTGCAGATGCGTAGAACAAATTAATAAGGCCAGTCGTGGGGATTTGAGCCCTGAGGAATTGGAGGGAGAGACGGGTACGACATTTTCTAGCTCTTGTTAACCAACATTGACTCGTACACACATGTATATTAGGTTCCTCCGCTTCTTTTCTCGCCCTTTCTCTCGCCTAGACCCTCTCTCTGAAAAAAAAAAACCATAGTGTCCGATCATAGCGGGGGGAGGGGAAGCTTTGGCTTCCTCATCCCCTTTCTGGCCTCTCCTCCCTCTCTACCGTCGTCTTCGACGGTTTCTTTTGTGTTTTTTGTTTTTTTTCAGGTTTTGACTGAATAAAGGGGAGAAGTCGATCCGAGCTCCTCCAATGGAATTTTTCCTACACTCGTACCACCGGGAGAACCCTTGACCGCCGATCTTACAGCCTCCCGCTTTGGGCGCCATTTGGAGCGGTGCGTCGCCCCCACTCGCGGATTACAGAGAACGCATGGCATACACGAGCCACCGCGTATCACACCGCGTTGGAGCCATGTGTGGCAGCTCAGGGCCCAATACACTGGCACTGTCTCGACCGGCCGTTTGGCTTCTTCCCAGAGTGGCGAGTGACTTTCACACGCCACCACCGATCCTGTTTGGTTCTGTTTTTCCAATTCTGTTGCTTTGTTTAGTGGTTGTTTGCAGTGTTGTTTTGTTGGGTTTTGTTAGGAATCTGTAGTTCCGACTCTATGTCGGTATGTTTTTTTGTTTTCGGACTTTATTTGTTTTAAGCATTAATAAATAGAAATAGGCTATTGGACCATTTTGGTGTCCATAACAGTTGAGTCTCGTTCTTCCTTTGGGAGGAGATGGTGTGATAGGACTCCTCCTCATAGGGAGGACGGAAGGTGATAGCACTTCTCTTCTTTTGGAGAGAAGTCGTTTAGTTCTGTTTTTACAGAGTGATATTCTCTTAGACATAGAGAGAGTTTATAGAAGTTAAGACAAAGTTCGTCATAAAGAAATTTATATACGGGGGTTCTATAGAGCAGATGCGTAGGTTGACTTGTAGTCTGGGTTTTTTCCCTATATTGATAAGTCACATATGTAACTTTGGGATTTATTAATGAAATGAAGTCTATTTCTATAATTTTTTTTTTTTTAAAAAAAAAAAAAAAAAAAAAACATTGATTCGTGAAACCTGTTGAATGTGGTCCTAATAAAGTCTCCATCTTGCAGGCTAAGGCAATGCAGGACCCTGAAATTCAGAACATCCTCCAAGACCCCGTTATGAGACAGGTATGCGGGCTTCTTTTCTTTTTTTTTGGCCTTAAGAATGAATTTGTATTCTTAATTTACTGATTTCTCTGCAATATTGATTGAATAATTTGGGTGATAATGCAGGTGTTGATAGATTTCCAGGAAAATCCCAAGTCTGCTCAGGAACACACAAAGAACCCAATGGTGGTGAGCAAGATACAGAAGCTGATTAGTGCTGGAATTGTTCAGATGAGATGAAACTGGGGAAATATTTCACAAGAAAAAGCTTTTCGTCACTCAAAATGTACTTGTGCGAATTGAGTGGATTATTTCATTATAAAAAAAAAAAAAAAACTACTTTTAGTTGGAAAGACTTTTGAGATTTTTCTAGCTTTCAAGTTGATCAATGAAGGTATTTCTTGTGTTTTTGGCCAGCTCTCTCTCTCTCCAGATGCACATTCTAGCTAGCTATAGATAGGCATGTTGTATCAAGGCACATTCTTAACGGCTGGCAGTGCATGTGGATTTATTCTGGTTCAGTTACACATCAAGGATGCACATTCACTACCCCCATGTTTTGAAATATCAGTGAGAGCAGTCCCTCGGTGGAAGTACGTAGCTTGAAGGAGAAAACCAACGAGAAATCTTGACATGCTGTTGGTCGTAGTCGGAGTGTGTGAATGGCACAGATTAAAAAAAATAAAAACCAAACAAACAAAAGGAAAAGAAAAAGAAAGAAGCAAAGGTACGTACCATCGACATGTTAACACTCCCTTGCGATGCTTACCCAATATGGCTATGAATGCAACTAACAAATGGAACTAGCCGTGCAATATTCCTGTTGGCTTCATGTTACCAATTCATTATCCAACTGGAGTTGGAGCATCATCATGAATAACCCGCAGGACTGCTTAACTTCACAATCTCGAATCTTGTCATCATGCTTGCATGTGCTAATTAATGAACCGCATTTGCCACAATGTCTCTTTATATTACATTCCACGAGATACATTTTTTTTTCCTTTTCACAAAATGTGATATTTAATTGACTACGCATTATACTGTGTTCGTATCTAGCTATTTGAAGGAGCCAAATGGTACTATTTCAGATGATGTAGAGGCTAACTTATTTTTCTATCATTTGACATGCATTCCAAAAATTCCATTGTTCGTTTAGCAATACAATGGACGCAGAAATGGATTCATTTCGTCTCCACATAACATCCTAACGCCTTCCTCCAAGAAACCCAAAACAAAGAAAATATAACCAATTACCAATTTTGCGCCCACAATATTGGAAATTGACAGTCAGCGTCCATTGAACTCGAAAGGAACTACAAATTACATAAACAAATCAGAAAAGAACTTGTACACAAAAGAGGGGACGAGTTAGTCCAAAATGAAAACTTTCTTCTGAAATGAGAATTTGATTTGATTCATTTTAAGCGGGAAGCGGGAAGCAAAAGAAACCAAACATAAACTGAAGTTGAACTATACAAGTAATTCAACAATTCATTGACTATTAATTAAAAAAATTGCCTACATAAATTAACAACTTAAATAAAAGGGTAGACAAAAATCATTTCAAGAAAATTAAACTTCAAACTACACTAGTCAGAGAAAAAGATAGAGAGAGACCGTCAGCTGCCATGGCGAAGACAGAAAAGCTTCTGCTGCTCCGCCAAGTGGAGGGCGTCGAAGATAATGAGCTGAATAGCAGAGCGTTAAAGAAATGGGAAGAAGAAGAAGATAATGAAGCGAAAGATGAAGAGGGTGGTCGTCGAGGAGGACGAAGACCCAAAAACTGAGCCCGAGTGAGCGGAATTTTAGACCTTCTTTGTGTTAGACTATCAGAATCTTCAGCAGAAAATCCAGGAGCATCTGCACCAGTTCTTCACTCCATCCATTCTGTTACTAGTTCAAAATAATCTAACTGTTAGCGTAACTTTCTCCTACAAATGTGTATTTGATTCTATTTGTTTGTTTCCTTATTTTGCTCATATTTGATTCCTTATTATATGCTTTATAGTTCAATTGTATAGATATAAATATAATGGAAATCTACACGGTTGAGGTGTGTTAGCCAAGCCAAAGATATCTCGTATATTCATCTTTCTTTTGAATTGTTAAGATCTTACATGGTATCAGCCTCATCCTATAAGCTAACGCTTTTCCAAACGATCATTTCTCAAGCTTCGGCATTATCCAAATGGCCAACAGCAACGACACCTCCACCCCTGAACCTATCCTTCCACCATCTACCACCATTATTTCCGTTAAGCTAGATGACTCTCACAATTATTTGGCATGGAAAATGCAGTTCCAAAATCTCCTCCGAGGACATGACTTAGTTGGCTTCATTGATGGTATTGAAGCCTGTCCTCCAAAAAATCTTACCTCTGGTTCATTAAATTCTGCCTATGTTGTTTGGTAGAAGAAAGAAGAAAGATGTTTGTCTCCTTGGATAGATTCTTGCATCTCTTTCAGAAAAACTTGTTTCCACTGTTTATGGTTTGGAAAGGTCTAAGCAAGTCTGGACTGCCCTGCAGACTCGGTTTTCTTCTCAATCTCGATCCCGCATTTCCCATCTTAAACGTCAACTTCAAACATTGACTCAAGGTACCAAATCTTGTTCTGAGTATCTTGAAAATGCCAAAAACCTTGCCGATCAATTGGCAGCAGCTGGTAAGCCTGTGGATGAGCAAGACTTGATCTCCTTTCTTCTCGGTGGCCTGCAATCATCATACACACCTTTTGTCACCTCTTTTAATTTTGCATCCCGTGACACTGACTTCACATTCGAAGACTTTCAAGCTGAATTGTTGGGCTACGAAAATCTTCTCGATGTCAATCAATCTATTCATAACACGGATAGTACTCACTTTGCATTTGCTGCAAACAAGTCCAAGGCACCTGCTTATATGAAAAAGAAAGGCCCTCCACTACCTCCCACAAAAATGCAGAATGCAGGTTCCTCCAATTATCGGCCACACCAGCAGAATTGATCTACTCCTCCACAGCTCCCAAACAACCGCCCGATTTGTCAAATTTGTGGTAAATCTGGCTATACTGCTATTGATTGTTTTCATCGTTTTGATTATTCATATCAGGGTTGGTTCCTTCCTCAAGATCTCGCAGTAATGGTGGCTGAGACTAATGCCACATTTGATCATCAAGTCTGGTACATGGACAGCGGCGCCAATGCCCATATTACATCAGATGCAACTAATCTTACTCATCAGTAGCCTTATCGTGAATCAGAAACTGTAACTATCGGAAATGGTTCAGGCAGTTTCGGATACTCCTAAACCAACATCCTACACTCAAGCAGTTTCGGATCCACAATGGCGTGCTACAACGGGAAGGGAATTTGATGCATTGATGGAAAATGGGACTTGGTTATGTCCTCGCCCACTTGATAAACACATTGTCAGGAACAAATGGGTATACAAAATTAAGAGGAGACCAGATGGCAGTATTGAACGTTTTAAGGCTAGACTCGTGGGCAAAGTGTATGATCAAAAGAGTGGTGTGGACTACCATGAAACTTTTTCACCCGTGGTTAAACCAACTACTATTTGACTAGTTTTAGCTATTGCGGTTCATTTTCATTGGCCCATCCGACAGTTAGATGTGTCGAATGCATTTCTACATGGATTTCTAGATGAAGAGGTGTTTATGGAACAACGAAAAGGTTTTGTTGATGACACCAAACCAAACTATGTTTGCAAATTACACAAGTCTCTTTATGGTCTTAAACAAGCCCCAAAAGCCTGTTTCGAAGATTATCATTGCAACTTATTGAGCTTGGTTTTCAAGAATCCATCAATGACTACTCTTTATTTACTCTACATACTGATAATGTCAGAATTTTTGTCTTAATATATGTAGACGATATTTTGGTGATAGGATCTGACGCCTCAGAAATTACCAAACTAATTCGACATCTATAGAGTATTTTTCATGTCAAAGATCTTGGCTCTCTGTCTTATTTTTTAGGTGTGGAGGCTGATAGGAGCTCACAAGGACTGCATTTACATCAAACAAAGTACATTTGTGATCTCTTAGACCGGACTAAAATGGCTGGTGCCAAGCCCCTTGCATCACCTACGGTGGCGAGTACCAAACTATCCAGTACAGAGGGAGAACTAATATCTGATCCTTCTTCTTATCGCCAAATCATTGGGGCACTCCAATACTACATAATAACACGTCCCGATATTTCTTATGCTATTAACCAGCTATGTCAGTATATGCACCAGCCAAGAACTCCACACTGGCAGGCTATGAAGCGAGTTCTTCAATACTTAAAAGGCACTGTAAACCATGGACTGTTCTATACACCATCTCCTCTACAATTACATACCTACTACGACTCAGATTGGGCCAGCAATCCAGACGACAGAAGGTCTACTAGCGGCTATGGAGTTTTTCTGGGAACAAACCTAGTTTCTTGAAGCTCCAAGAAACAAAACCTGGTCTCTTATTCAAGTACCGAAGCCAAGTACCGTTCAATGGCACTCGCTACAGCTGAAGTCTACTGGCTTAGAATGCTTTTCAAAGAATTGGCTATTGGTCTATTCCACACACCGATTATATGGTGCGATAACATTGGGGCAATTGCACTCGCTTCAATTCCGGTGTTTCATGCGAGAACGAAACACGTAGAGATTGACTATCATTTTATCCAAGAGAAAGTATGCAACAATGATATTAAAGTCCAGCATGTCTCAACCTTGGATCAAATAGCGGATGTCTTCACCAAAGGCCAAACTTCACAACGTTTTCAGTATCTAAAGAGCAAATTAATGATCTGTCAAAACCCCATTAATTCGAGGGGGGTGTTAGACTATCAGAATCTTCAGCAAAAAATCCAGGAGCATCTGCACCAGTTCTTCACTCCATCCATTCTGTTGCTAGTTCAAAATAATCTAGCTGTTAGCGTAACTTTCTCCTACAAACGTGTATTTGATTCTATTTGTTTGTTTCCTTATTTTGCTCATATTTGATTTCTTATTATACGCTTTATAGTTCAATTGTACAGATATAAATATAATAGAAACCTACACGGTTGAGGTGTGTTAGCCAAGCCAAAGATGTATCGTGTATTCATCTTTCTTTTGAATTGTTAAGATCTTACACTTTGTGACCCATTTACCCTGAAATTGCACACCGACGAAGCTGATACTCTCACTGAATCTGCCGCCATTTTTGCCTGCGTGACATGCACGTTATTTTTCCCTACTTTTGAGCTGGCTCTCTCTGTGTCAACTCTGGTATAAAGGAAAACTTGATGGTTTGGCTTGCCTTTCCTTTTTGGTCGTTCATGAGTTTTTAACTTTTTTCCCCTGAGATTCTTAGCTAAATGACAAATGCCACATTCCACATAGTTCCAGAAAAATTATTAATATAGATGAGGGTATTCTTGGATTATGGATAATAAAATATCTATGTAATTAAGATTATATCTATAAATATTAATTTTAATTGATATAAATATTAATTAAGATTAATATATATTTAATATAAATATCAATCTTAATTAATATATATTACGTTTTCATACTCTGAAAATATAATTACTGTATACCTTCTAAGAATGCGAGAGGTTGGATAAGGCCTTAAGGAAAAAGCCTATCCATATATGAAACTTAAGTTGTTTGAATAAGATATATAACTATGACCCCAAAAAATAAAAAATAAAACTAAACTTGAAAGTAGAATTCTGAAGAGGGTGTAAAGCTCAGCCCAGAAATTGAACTTTATATTATGGGCCGGGGGGTCCCATTCAAAATTGAGCCTCAGATATTAAAAGGAGAAGCTGTCCTAGCCCTCCAATTTTGTTTGAAGTCTGGCCCCTTAACGAGCAGCTTTTAATTATCCATTGAAGCACAAGCTAGAATTTTAATCCGTACTCTAATATTTGTTATGTATTTCAACATTATCGAAAGATCCATAGAGATATTTCAGAGATTCGAACAACAAAATATCACTAATTTGTACCCAAAGGTCCAGATATGCACAAAAGAAAGGGGTGTGTGTAATTTCAGCAAACGTTGGGGATGGAATAAGAATAAATAAGAAAAATACTTTGCATCAGCTCCTGTTTTGGCATCAGTCATCCCACACTATACGTGACATCTTCCTAACCACTAACTCCAAATTATGAGAGAGAAAAAAAAAAAAAAAGTTAGACTTGTAAGTGTGCTACGCATCAGCTGTGAACAGGAACTGATGCGTAGCACGGCTCAATAAATAATGGTTGTGGGCCTTTCTTCTTTGGACAATGCTAAGCTAGGCGCCGCTAGCATTGATAGGGATGCTTTTTCCATTACAATTATTTGTAATTATTGGATTATGTAAATGTAAATGTAAAATATGTATAATATGACATGATTTTGTATTTGGCTATTCCATTTAAAATTTATTCTCACATTAGATTATTCATCTATTTGTCAAAATAATAATAAAATATTATAAATTCAATAATATTTTGTTCTCAATAATAAATTCAATAATATATTTTTTTTTCAATTTTTTTGTTCTATTAATTGAAATCAAACTGCCCACAAATACATTTATCTGCCAACAAAATTACCCACAATTTTTTTTAGTTACAAACCAAACTAGAGTGTAGAAATCTGCCCACCACAAAAATCAGCAATTCGTAATTATTTGAGATATAGATTCAGGAAGAGTACAAAAAGTAACCGGTGTCTCACGTTTATCGAATAAAAATAAGTTGTGGTCATTGTACAGTAGACAATCATATATGACCCACAAAACTAACATACCATAACTAAAAGTCATATTTTACATTTAGATAATCCAAAGTAGGTAATCTTATGCAAAATAAGTCAAATTTTGCATTTCACGCATTTGGATAATCCAATGCCAGTGCTACAACTCTATAGTCTAAATCTTATCTAAAATCTTATGATTGTTATCTCTAAATAACTTATGGCTAAGTACAGTAGTATCCTCTTACAGGCTAAAACAAGGGCAAGATAATATATATATATATATATTTATATATATTTATATATTTATATATGCTGATGAAGAAGTGTCAGACTTGCATAGAAGCATCCCAAGAAGTTTAAAGGCTTTTATCTTCCTTATTATAATCACGTTCTCCATTCACGAATTAAGCTCTGTATGTTGAATATAGGCGTTTTTGCCAAGCGGTTGTGGTGGCCGTGGCATGCAAACGATGAGAAAGGCGAACTTCGTCGAGCAACTCTTACTGCTTTACTCTCTGTATTTGCGGTGTTCTGGCTCCTGTGGGCAGCCAATAAATCAAGGAAGGCGATACCTCCATTGCCGCCAGGCCCCCGAGGTTTCCCACTAGTTGGGTACCTTCCTTTTCTGGGTACAAATCTTCATAGGAAATTTGAGGAACTCGCAAGGGCCTATGGCCCTATCTACAAGATTTGGCTTGGAAATAAATTGTGGGTAGTGGTCAGCTCACCATTACTGGTGAAAGAAGTGGTTCGTGACCAGGCCACAATATTTGCTAACCATGACACTCATATAGCTGGTCTAACTATATCGTATGGAGGAGCTGATGTTTCACTTTTACCTTATGGTCCTGACTGGAGGAAGTTGCGCAAGATATTCACACGAGACCTGCTAAGTAACGCAAATCTGGATGGTTCTTTTACTCTTCGGAGAGAAGAGGTTAAGAAGTCCATAAGAAAGATGTATGAAAAAATTGGCACTCCCGTAGATGTTGGGGAATTGGCGTTCATGACGGTGACGAACACCATCATGAGCATGGTGTGGGGTGGCAGGCTGCAAGGAGATCAGGAAGGGACAGATATTGGGTCCGAGTTTAAGAGTATGTTGTGGGAGCTAATGGTGTTAATTGGAAAACCAAATGTTTCTGACTTTTTCCCTGTGCTTGCAAGGTTTGATTTACAAGGGATTGAAAAGGAAACAAAGAAGATTTTCCAATGGTGTGAGCGCATTCTTGATTGTGCCATTGATAAACGGATGAACTTGGCCAAGGCCAAATTAGAAGAGGGGCCTGGAACGACTGAACAAAGGAAGGATTTTTTGCAAATTCTCTTGGAGCTAACGGAGCGTGAGGATGCTGCAACATCACTTAGCATGACCCAAGTCAAGGCCTTGCTTTTGGTATGTCCCATTTTTTTTCTTTGTGCTTGATCTATTAAGATGAGTCCCATCTTGGGAGTAAAACCAGCGTTTGATTTTAGTTGAATTTCTAGTATAAATTTTATCAGACACAAAATCTTAGGTTTGAGGTAATTTATTATTCTTATTTGTCCGTTCTACTCACTAGCGAGAGTGGTGTTAATTTGTAGGATATAGTGATAGGTGCATTGGACACTACAACAACGACACTGGAATGGCTGGCAGCGGAGTTGATGCAGCATCAAGAGATAATGAGAAAAGTCTATGAAGAATTGACACGAGTTGTGGGTTTGGATAACTTAGTGGAAGAATCCCATTTGTCCAAATTACATTATTTAGATGTTGTCATTAAAGAGACCTTACGTTTGCACCCAGCACTTCCTTTCTTACTACCTCGTTGTCCAAGCCAATCTAGCACTCTTGGTGGGTACTGGGTACCCAAAGGTACTAGGGTTTTGTTAAATGTTTGGGCTATACACAGGGATCCAAAGTTTTGGGACAATCCGTTGAAATTTCAACCGGAGAGGTTCCTAAATGATTCTATCAAGGTGGAATATTCTGGCCACAATTATCACTATTTTCCATTTGGGTCCGGAAGAAGAATATGCGTGGGGCTTCCACTTGCGGAGAGGATGATGAAATATATAATAGCTTCGCTTTTGCATGCGTACGAGTGGAAATTGCCACAGGATACAGAGCAGGATTTTTCAGACAGCTTTGGTCTGGTAACTAAGAAAGTGAAGCCAACGGTTTTAATTCCAACACCAAGGCTGTCTAAATCTGAGCTCTACACAGAATAAATATGTATAAGTTTCTTAGTTAATTTCTCGTGTCATAGATTGTACTCAAGTGTGGCTCCCCGAGCATTAATTGTTAGCCTGTGAAATATTATGAAGCATTATATATATGTACTTCAAATGTTATATCCTTTATTTAATTTCTTCTTCTTGGCTAAATAATAATAATGCTTGAGATGCTTTAATATTTTTACATAATTCTAATTTGCATTTGACTAGAAAGGTTAATAACATGTTGAACACACTACTGATGTAGTAATTAGTGTGCCACGTGAACAACTAGCATTAAAATCTGTTCATTTATAGGCATACAACTTTGGGCTGGGGATCCGCCCAGTTATTTCGATATACCCGTCAAAGTTTGCATGAAACGAGAAGCTAGCGTGCGTGCTTGGTTCTCATGGCGTGATCTAAAAACTTCTAGCTAAAACTTTGTTGCATTAGCTGTAACGTGAAGCGTACCGCGTACGTACGTGCTTAATTGGTTCTCATGGCATACGTGATCTCAAACTTGTAGCTAAAAGTTTCGTGTATATTTATATATATTGGAGGACCTATAATAGTGAAGAAGTCCATTCTAAATAAACAAACATAAACATGAAAGAAGCCCAATATGAAGGGGCCCTTGATCAAACAAGGAAGCTGGAGTATCAAAGAGCCCGACCAAGTCAAACATACAAATATAACTATTTGCAGGAAAATAGGGATCCCATGCAGATACGTGACCAGTTCAGCCAAGGGATTACACCTAAAAAGTCCGGCTTTCACGCCTTGATAAATTCTGCATCAGATAAACATTATAACAAGATTCTATATATACCAGGTAATTCTCAATAGTGAGGGCTCTCTTGACTTTTTCTCTGGCGATAAAATCATTTCGAAATTCTAACTGACTTAAGTATTGGAGTGTTCCCAGGCGAACCAGGCTGACTTCACTTTGATTCTTGCACATGTTGATGGAGTAGAATGGAAGTGAGACACGTCCTCTACATTGGCGCCATCTGTAAGATCCCTTGTACTCTCTTTACGTGGTTCTCACATGCCAACTGTAACTCATTCAGTAGCAAGCCGAGTAATGGATCCGACTATCCAGGCATGATTGGCAGCAGCCGAGGAAAAGTTGAAGCAAGCATTGGAAACAATGGAGGCCTTGAAGAAAGAGAATGACGACTTACAGCGGAGGAATGCTGAATCTAGCAATACCTCCGTACCCGCCCATAGTGAACAAGGAAAATGAGAAGAACCATTCAATATGGAGTCGAACCTGGTATGAACGGAGAAAGAGAAGATGCACGACGAGTTGAAAGAGCTGGCAGAGAATATGAAGAAATGAAAAAGAAGATAGGAGGATTTTCCTCGGTTGAATGCCGGCTCGGTAAAATAGATTTACCATATACCAAACGAATTATGGCTGTGCCCCTCCCGCCAAAATTCAAAATGCCCTAGGTAAACCTATACGATGGATCCAAAGATCCAGTAGATCATCTGGAGAACTTCAAAGCCCATATAACACTCTATGGCTTTCCCGGCAAGATATCATGCCGGGCTTTTCCGTTAACTTTAAAAGGGACGGCTTGAGGTTGGTTTGGAACTCTCCAACCAAGATCGATAGACAGTTTAGAAGAACTGGCTAAGCAGTTCTTGACACAGTTCATGCCCAGCAGAAGGCGCAGGCGGCCAGTCGCCCATCTGCTAACAGTTAAACAGGGAGAAGATGAAGACCTAATTTATACGTTTTAACAAAGAATGTTTGACAACGGAGACCAGGATGAGAAGATCACCCTTGCCGCCCTTCTGGGCGGGATTTGGCCTTAGAGTCTTTTTATGGCTGAACTTGCCAGAAAGACCCCGTCCACTCTTAGAAATTTTATGAACAAAGCGGATGACTTTGTCAATACTGAGGATACGCTGCAAGTCGACAAGAGAGATGGCAAGAGAAAAGGTCGGATTACAACCTCAGGCTTATACATAATAACTTAAATGTGCGGGAAGACGAAAAAGAAAGGGAGGAGCGTCACCAGCCCAAAATGAGTGGGCGTTACTGCAAATACCACCAAACTGGGTCCCACTAGACCGAAGATTGCACGACCATGAAAAAAAGAGTGGCAAAAATGACAAGAATCGGGGAGTTAGAATGGATGATTGCACAACGTTTAAAATCAAGAAGACGCCAGAAAACCAGAAGAAGTAGGAGTCCTAAGTAACAGCACAGAGCGTCTAGCCACAAAATGATGGGAACAAGGCGCCCTCTAGGGGCAAGAGGGACAGGCCGCCTGTAGGAGAAATTCGAACCATTGTAGGAGGATTTGCAGGAGGCAGCGCGTCCACATCCAGCCTAAAGGCATATGTGGGAAAGGCTAGATACGAAAAAATTTATGTGGCGGACAAAGCCACCAAGCAACCGAGGCTAGGTGTTGTCAGAATGATGATTTCTTTTGGAGAGGTAGATCGAGAAGGGATATTATACCCACATGACGATGCATTGGTAATCACTCTCGTGATAGCCAACTACACAACCAGGCGGGTACTAATTAATAACGGAAGCTCAGCTAACATACTATTATGGGAAGTATTTATAAAAATGAGAATCAATGTCAGTAGACTGAGACCTTCCCCAACGCCGTTGAAAGGCTTATCTGGAGACACCATCCTGCCCGTAGGCACTATCACCCTCTCGGTGACTGTCGGATCTGGGGCACAAACGGCAACCACCATGACTGACTTTTTGGTGGTGAAAGCACCCTCTTCTTACAACGCTATACTTGGGAGACTAACACTTAACCAACTCCAGGCGGTGACTTCCACATATCACCTCAAAATGAAGTTTCCAATAAAAAATGGGACAGGGGAGTCACAAGGTGAACAGGCTCTAACACAAGAGTGTTATATGCAGGAGCTCAGGAAAGGTCGTGATGAGGTCTATACAGTAGCAGAATGGGACAAGGAACTGGCCCCCCCTTTTCCTCCCTCACTGGCAGCAACCCTACTAGAGGATGTGAAAGTTAGGGATGAGCAGAGCCAGCAGCACGCTGAGGTTAACGATTTGTTAGAGCTTGTAGCATTACACCCCGACCGCCCTGGGTCTACAATACGCATTGGGACCAATGTGCCAGTGGCGGACAGAAAGGCATTGAAGTGATTGTTGGTCAAATATAGGGATGTCTTCGCATGGAACCACGAAAAAATGCCGGGTATAGATAACGAAGTCATTGAACACTGTTTGGGAGTGGACCCCCGCACACAAAGTCATACGCCAAAAAAGAAAGTCATTCAGTGCAGAGAAGTATGCCACCATTAAAGAAGAAGTAGAAAAGTTGCTCGTCGCCGAATTCATCAAGGAGTCTCACTACCTGTAATGGTTGTTCAATGTGGTCATAATGAAAAAAGGAAATAGAAAATGGAGAATGTACGTGAATTTTACTGATTTGAACAAAGCATGCCCCAAAGATAGTTTCCCCCTTCTACGCATTGACATAATCGTGAATGCAATAGCAGGACACCGTATGTTGAGTTTCATGGACGCCTACTCAGGTTATAACCAAATACAGATGTACCCGGCGGACGAGGAGAAAACCTCATTCATAATAGATCGAGGATTATATTACTACCAAGTTATGTCATTTGGTTTGAAGAATGCAGAAGCAACATATCAAAGATTGGTGAATCGGATGTTTAAGGCAGATTGGAAAATCCATAGAAGTCTATGTAGATGACCTTTTAGTGAAGAGTAAAGAATCCACCCAGCACCTGAGCGACCTGAGGACGGCGTTCGAAATTCTATGCCGTTACAAAATGAGACTGAACCCTGCGAAGTGTGCTTTCGGGGTAGGGTCGGGGAGGTTTTTGGGTTACACTATATCTGAAAGAGGAATCGAGGCATCTCCAGAAAATATAGCTACCATACTCCACATGAAACCACCCAAGAACCTAAACAAAACCTAACAGTTGGCGGGCAGGGTGGCCGCCATAGGGAGATTCATCGCTCGATCAAAGACATGTGCCTCCCTTTCTTCCAGGTACTGCGGAAGGCGCACCCTTGGAACGAAGAATGCAATGAGGCGTTCGAGAAGTTGAAGCAGCACTTGACCAGCCCACCACTTTTGAGACAACCACAGAAAGGCGATGTGTTTTACGCCTACCTAGCAGTTTCCCCAAAAGTTGTGTCCACCATCCTAGTAAAAGAGGAAGGGACAACTCAGTATCCAGTGTACTACACTAGTCGGGCCCTCAAGGGAGCCGAGGTAAGATACCTAAAGATCGAGTTACTAGCCTTTGCCTTGGTGACGGCAGCTAGAAAACTCGACCCGTATTTCCAAACACACACTATAAAGATACTTACGAAGGCCCCATTAACAAAAACTATAAAGAAGCCGGACAGTTCAGGAAGATTGATTAGGTGGTCAATAGAACTAAGCGAGTTTGACTTAAAGTATGAACCAAGAAGGGCGGTTAAAAGACAAGCTCTAGCTAACTTTATAGTAGAATTCTCAGGATTCCCTCAGGAAGACACAGTAGTCCCAGGGGGAAAACCATGGATACTTTACGTCGACGGTTTGTCCTATAAGGCGGGCGGGGGCCTGGGGATACATCTAGTAGATCCCGATGGTAGAAAGCTACACCATATGGCAACGCTGACTTTCAAAGTAACAAACAATGAAGTAGAATATGAAGTACTCGTAGCAGGACTTTTCCTAGCCTCCAAGATAGGGGTAACTGAGGTAAAGGTCAAGTAAGATTCTCAAGTAGTTGTGAATCAAGTATTAGGCTTGTATGCACCGAAATGGGAGAAATTGAAGAAGTATCTAGAGCGTCTGTGGGAAGTAACCTCCTCTTGTATTTCAGTATAACTCAGATCCCAAAGGCTGAAAATGAAGTGGCAGACAGATTGGCCAGGGCGGCATCAGGCATGGAAGAAGCACCTCTTTCATGGCAAGTAAAACACAAAGTCATCGAAATCCCAGCCATTGGAGTGGAAGTAGGCATTTTGAGTACCAGCGTCCCTCAATGGGCAAGCGAAGTGNGACCTCCTGTTGTATTTCAGTATAACTCAGATCCCAAAGGCTGAAAATGAAGTGGCAGACAGATTGGCCAGGGCGGCATCAGGCATGGAAGAAGCACCTCTTTCATGGCAAGTAAAACACAAAGTCATCGAAATCCCAGCCATTGGAGTGGAAGTAGGCATTTTGAGTACCAGCGTCCCTCAATGGGCAAGCGAAGTGGTTAGGTATTTGGATGAGGGAAAGCTACCAAAGATGAAGGAAGAGGCTAGAAGAGTAAGGAGAAAGGCGACAAGGTTCCTGCTCATTGATGGAGTCCTTTAAAAAAGGGGCTTCTTCGCCTTATTACTGCGATGCATTTCCACCCAAGAAGCTCAATATGTCCTAGCAGAAATAAATGAAGGAATATGTGGAAACCATTCAGGTGGAAATACTTTGGCAAGGCGATGATGGCAGGATACTACTGGCCCAACGCACTGAGGGATGCTAAAGCATTCAGTAGAAAGTGCAGGGAATGCCAGGCGCATACACCAATACAGCATGCCCCTCTAGAGGGGCTAACAATCCATGACCACGTCTTGGCCCTTTGCCCAATTGAGGGAAGACCTGGTTAGGCCTTTCCCGCCAGGAAGGGGCGAGGTAAAGTTCATGATTATAGCTGTAGATTATTTCACAAAATGGGCCGAGGCAGAACCACTGGCGTCCATAACAAGCAGGATCGTGACAAAGTTCCTATGGAAAAATATTATTTGCAAGTTTGAGATCCCTCAAAGTATAGTAACGAACAACGGGCGTCAGTTTGACTCAGACTATTTTAGAGAGTGGTGTACGGAGTTGAAGATCAAAGTGAAGTACTCACCAGGTCACCTTTAAGCAAACGGATAGGCGGAGGCTACAAACAAGGTGTTGCTCTCAATCCTAAAGAAGAAAGTGAAGAAAAAAAGGGAGAATGGGCGGAAGAGTTGCCCGGAGTGCTCTAGGCATACAGAACATTGGCTAAGACTTCAACAGGGGAATCACCATTCACACTAACGTATGGTTGTGAAGTAGTAGCTCCAGTCGAGATAGAGCTCCCTACTTATAGGACGACCTTTCTCAGTCGCCCAGAAAGATAAAAAAATGGAAGAATATCTCGACTTGGTAGAGGAAGAGAGGGAGATGACAGAAGCAAGAATGTTACAAGAAAAGACCAAAACTAAGCAGTATTTCAACAAAAGAGTAAGACACTAAGGCCTAGGACTTTCAAAATGGGGGACCTGGTCTTAAGGAAAAGTGGGGTGACCACCCAGGGTGAAGGAAAGATGGGGTCTCGGTGGGAAGGACCCTACCTAGTAATAGCCAATAACAGGTCGGGGTCATACTGACTAAATGACAGCCAGGGCAAGGAACTACCCCACCCATGGAATGCAGAGCACTTAAAAAAATTCTATCAATAGATTGGCAGGATTTTTACTTCTATTAAACTCATATTTTCTATACTTAAGTTATTGTGTTTATACTCGTCAATGCAAGGATATTTTTGATCGCCCTATTGTTGTTCATAACTTGTTGCGTCTCCTTTTGATGATAAGCTCTTAGCAGAAGGAAAACATCATGCCAAGCCAAAAATAAGAGGGGCGCGTAGGTCCTTAGACCACGCCATCCCTTAAACACCAAAGACAAGCCATAACAGTTTGTAATGCCAAGTAAAAAGGGCGTCATCCCTTAAACACCAAAGACAAGTCATAGCAGTTTGTGGTGCCAAGCAAAAAAAGAAAAGGCAAAAAAAAAAAAAAGGGGCGCGTAGACCCTCAGACCACGCCATACCTTAAACATCAAAGACAAACCATAGCAGCTTATGGTATTAAGAAAAAAGGACGCTTAGGTCATCAGATCACGCCATACCTTAAACACCAAAGACAAACCATAGCAGCTTGTGGTGCCAAAAATACAAAGGCACGGAGGTCATCAAGACCACACCACCCCACCGACAAAGCTCTAGCAGCAGAAAGCTAAAAATTTAAACGGCCCAAATAAATCGAGAAACCAAAAATACATAGCGAAGCATTGATAAAAAATGTATATCATTACAAATCCGAGAGCAAGCCAAAATGTGTACAAGGAAAAACAAAAAAGCTAGTCGAGGGGATATGTAGCGTCATCAGGCAGCGGCAAAGAGGGAGTCCCTATGAAAGCGTCAGGCATCTCTTTCTACCCGAATTTGTCAGCTCGACGAAGGCTATTCTCCTCAAGCACAAATAACTCTCGGTCTAAATTCACCAGGTCCATGGAAAGGTTAATCAAAATGTAGGATATGAGCCTTAGAATGCCAGCATCATAGCCGAAACCAAAGGCACGGTTTCTGGTATTAGGCACACAAGCCAATTGGTTGCGCAAGCACTCAATTTCAGCCCGAATTTTGGCAAACTCTTTTCTTTTAGTAGACAGGCTTTCCTAAGCTTTTCATCAATGTCCTTGTGATCTTTTTTGTACTTGCTATGACGCTCCTCAAGCTCTTCTCCTTTGCAGTCGCCAGCTGAAGAGACAACTCTCAAACTTGCTCTTGCGAACAATTCAACTCTTGGCGAGCTGAATCCCGGTCCTGGGTAAGGACGCGAAGTTTAGACTTAAGAGTGGACGCCTTGAAAAGCTGGGACCTCGCCAAGTCCCTTTTAGATTGAAGAAACTACAGGGTGTGAGCATCTCAGTCCTTTGCTATTCAAGCAAGGCGGTCAGATTCGCGAAGTCGATGGAGTTCTTCCTCTAGAATCTCCAAGTCACCTTGAAGTGAGTGGGAATGACCCTTCGACTGCTCCAATTACACTTCAAGCTCATTCACCTTCGTCGACAAGGCGTCTAGCTCAGCCTTGTCCGCCTGCCATCTCCTGGCGAAAGCTCTACGGCTTCACACGTCTTCCGCCACAATCCACACCGCCAAGTCATTGATCCTTTGCAAAGGAAATGAGATCACCCAGGTCAAAACTACTTTTAAAAAAAAAAAAAAAAGAGAGAAGAGAAAGAAAGAAGGGAAAAGCGTTGAGAAATACCTTCGAAAACCAATCCTTCAAATGGTTGGCCATCTGAACAACGGCTTTAGTTTTAGTGTTGCCAGAAGAAAAAGAGGCCTCATCGCTGGCGGCACGACCAAACTCAACCAAGGGCACTATCGCAAGCTCTAAGTTTAAGTCCACCTCTCCCTCAGACGGACTCTCAAGACATATGATTGGAATGGGAGGCAGAGGGCTAGATGAGTCATCTTTGACCAAGTGAGCCTCTCCCTGGAGAAGGCCGCCCTCTTCCTTCTCTTGGAGAGAGTCTGTCATTTCCCCTTGGGATGGGGAACAATGTGAAGGGATGGAGGGTCCCTCGCCACTCCCAACTGGCATAGGGATACTCCCTCAAGATATAGTGGCGGGCGGGGTCTCAGGAAGAATTTGAGCAGCCTCTGTCTCGGCACAAGCAGCTTCATGATGGGAAGGCGTAAGCTCAACAGCACCAATCTGTTCTACCCCTTAAGTGTCCAAGTCCTCGCAAACATTTGGGCCCGAAATGCCATCAAGGTTCAGGACGGTTGCTACTTCGGCGTTCAATTCGCCCCCTCACCTGACCTTCCACAACAGGGAACTCAGAAATGGGAGTGGTTGATAGTAGATGCGTCGGTGATGGGGGATTAACAAGGAAAGTGTCGGTCAGATCAAAGAGGGCCATACTAGCCAGACTCTCAACTTCTAGCAGACTGAAAGACTGCAGCTTCGCAGAAGAGTCGCGGGGTGATAGACGGGTGGCAATACTTTGCGGGGAGGGTCTTTGAGCTAGGACGTCCCCCAAACGTACATCAGTTTCCTCTTGTTGCCGAATGGGTGATTGCACCTGGGCGCCTTCCAGTGATGCTGTAGCTCCTGTGAATGTGGTCGTTTGAACCATGGCGCCCTCCGAAGTTGCCATGGCTTTCTTTCGCATGGGTGATGAGCGAGGGGAGCCTTCAGGATGAGCCTTTTTTTGGCTCACGCCATGGTTCCTTTTTTTGCTCCTTACCTCTCTTCTCTCATCGCCACCTTTCTTCTCGAACTTTTTCTTTGTCTTCTTAACCCCTTCTTGCTCAGGGTGGCTATCTTCCTTCTGTTCAACAGAGGATTTAGTCTTTTCGGAGGGTTTCTTCATGGAACCAGGAATCAAGTCCGAAATCATAAACTTACGCCCTTGAGCCTGGGAACGGTCGGAAGTCACCAAGAAATGGTCTATGTTCTCGGGCGTCAATAAGAGATCAGTCCACACTTCACCTTCATGGGCCTTCGCCCAGGAAAGAACAATCTCAATACGGGATAACTCCCGACGTGATAAAGGCGGCATGGTCGCCCACACAGTTTTGTCATCAGGAACAGGGCGCCAGATCGCCCTAACAAATCTCGAGTACGAGCCTCCTCGACTGGAAAATCCCAGCTAGTACCCGTGATGAAGAAAAACTTGGTATTCCAAGTTTTGGCGTTGGAATGGCGGCTCTCAAAACGAGCCAAAGAAGGCCCCTTATCCATCTTACGAAAACTAGCAATGTTATTCTTGGTAGACCACATGTTATAAAAGGTCAAGAACTTTCGAGCCGTTAAGTCGGAGTAAACATCTCCAAGAGGCTCCATGACCATATGATAAACTATACAGGCGCAAAGATAGGTCCTAAAAGAGTGAGGATGGAGTTGGGCGGGACCCAACTCAAGTAAGTCCAAAATGTCACGGAGAGGACAGCAGAAAGGAAGCCTCAAACCGTGAGAAAACATGGCGGTGGTCAAAGCAGTTTTGCCTACGTAGCCCTCATTATCACAGCACCCCCACGAGGGAATCAATATGTTGGCATTTTCAGGAATGCCGAGCTCCTCCCAAAGCCCAAGAAGATTTTTCTCCCAGAGAGCAGAATGTCATCCTTAACCTTCAAAGACCATACCCGCCGGGACAAAGAAATGTGGATTAGAGGAGTCGCTTGGTCAGCCATTGAAGCTAAAGAAGGACAAAAGCAAGAAAGAAAAGAGAGTGGGTAAAGAAAAAGATGACAAGAACAAGAAAAGAAACACAGACGGAAAAGAAGCAGGAAGAAGAGCAAATGAAAGGAAGAAATAGAGAGAGTAGAGAAAGAAGAGAAGGGATATTTAAAAGGAAAGGAAGCGGAACGTTAATAGTCATGGGCATCATGATCTAACATTAAGGGTGAAAGCAATCGTCACATGAAAACTCTCTCTCCCTTTTCGCCACGTCAGCAAGAACCATATGAGTTTCCTTTAAAAAAAAAAAAAAAGAAAGAGAAAAAGAGGAGAAGAGAGGGAAATGGCGCAAGAATGTGAAAGGTCGGTTGGAACCCAAATGTACACACGCGGGGTGGGCCTGTCCCAGCAATCAATAGCCATCCTACGCGCCAAGCACGCAACACAAGCTCATAATCGAGGGCTCATAACAAAGACAAAATTGCAGATTGCTTATAAAGACACAACATTTACAAACATTTAATACCCTATGCTATGAGGCAAAAAGAATTAGTGGGGTAGCTGGAGGACCTATAATAGTGAAGAAGTCCACTCTAAATAAACAAGCTCAAACATGAAAAAAGCCCAATAAGAAGGGGCCTTTGATCAAACAAGGAAGCTGGAGTATCAAAGAGCCCGACCAAGTCAAACATACGCATGTAACTACTTGTAGGAAAATAGGGATCCCATGCAGATACGTGGCCAGTTCAGCCGTGGGATTACACCCAAAAAGTCCGGCTTCACGCCTCGATAAATTCTACATCAGATAAACATTATAACAATATTCTATATATACCAGGTAATCCTCAATAGCGAGAGCTCTCTTGACTTTTTCTCTGGCGATTAAATCATTGAGAAACTCCAACTGACTTAAACATCAGAGTGTTCCCAAGCGAACCAGGCCGACTTCACTTTGATTCTTGCGCAGGTTGACGGAGCAAATTGGAAGTGAGACACGTCCTCTACATATATATATATATAGTTTTTATCATTCATCAATATTGGGTAGCTAGACAAGAGTTTTCGGTTAATGAGATGAGTATAAGTGATATATGTACTTATATTTTTGCTTACAAATTTACTTGCTAGATTTATTTTGTTAGTTTTATTTTAAAATTTAAATTTTATGATTTGTAACCTATCAATAAAAGATATATAAAGAATAAAATTTTTTATAATTTTTTTAAGTATATTTAACATTTTCTTAACGAGACATTGTACATCTTTCTTGTACGTGTGTGGTTTGGACCTGGATCAAGGTTTGTCAAGCGAATTGAATGACTTGGTAGTCAATAGTTATAGCTAGCTTAAACCTTGCTTTTGACAGTTTGTCAAGCTAATTGTATGATTTGGTACTCAAGATCTTTAGGGTTGTACATAAATCAACGCCACCGGCCGCCACTGATGTGAACCGACCGGCCGCGTCAAGAACCAGTCGGAACGGGTGGAGAATAGGTCGGTATGCGGTGGCAATTTGAAGAAATTGACATTTAGCGGTTCAGACCCAGTTTAAAGTTGGATCGGATCGCTGGACTGACCGATATAATAATTTTTTTTTTAATATACCCTTATCAAAATGACACCATTGTACTTAAGTTTAAGCAGAACAACATCGTTTTAATTAATAAGTATTACAACAGATAATAGGGCGTCGTTTTATTAAGAACGTAAGAAAAAATAATAAATCTGAAACGACGCCGTTCGAGATGCGTATTCTTCTTCCCTAATCTCTTCTTCACAAATCTGATTTACTCTGCATCTCTCTCTATCAGTCTCTCTCATTATTCTCTTAGTAGATAATTGCTACTAAAGAAATCGACGCTAACTGAAAATTGTCTCGATTAATTTTCTCCTCTCATCAATCAATTACGATTGGTGGCTCTCCTATTTTTTCATACGTGGGTTTTGTCCAAAAAACAGTGCCACAACGCCTAAGCATCTCGATGTAAGAAGCATTGATTGGCTCCTCAACTGAAATCTGTCTACATGAACATGACAATTACTTGCCGTCAGGCATAATTTGTGCCACGTATTGGAGGCACTTCGATAAGAGTTTTCCCACTGAGAGAAAAGTTTGGCTGATTACGACAAACATATATGGCTAAATAATTAATCTTTACATCAGTTTATACATTATATATTATAATTTATTTTATTTTATTTATTTATTTTTTTATTAAATATATATTATATAGATAATAAATAAAAAAATATAAATATTTTAAGAAGATTAAAATAAAAAAAATAAAAAATAATAAAAAATAATTTAATATGTAATGTAAAAACTTATACATAACTAAAAGTCCGGAGTAGAGTAGGTGGCGATTATTGAGTTTTCTCTGTACTCTTTCGCTTTTCCTTGTTGACCACTGATCTGGTCATGATGTGATGTCCTCGCTTAATTTCTAGCACCCAAAAATCGTTCACATCAATATACGTACGTAGCTTTTAGGAAAAAAAGTGAAAATAATTTACCAAAACTTAAAAAAAAAACCATAAGAAAAAACATAGACTTATTTTATAAGCTAACGAATGAACAAGACACAAGATTATTCGGCTCCATTTGTTGCAAGATTAGTTGAGATTAATTTAATTTAATTTAATTTTAAGTTAAGTTTAATATCTAAATATTTAAATTTTAAATTATTAAACTTATCTCAATTCAAAACCTTCTTATACTTGAAATCCATAATTTTTTTTCAATTTAATATGTTTTTAAATGTGAGATTTATAATCTTTTTTAATTTATCATAAATAGTACTAAATTCATCTTAATATTCAAACAAATCTAAATTCATTTTAAATGAATTTTACATAACTCACTTTATAAATTTAATTCACTATTATTTATAAAAAATTCAATTTAACTTAACATTCAAACACAACCTTACCGTGTAAATAACTGTTTTGACGTCTAGTTCGTTTGAAACTGCTTCAATGCATGCACCAGTTGAAATGTGGAAACTTCAAAGCAGGCGTGCCGCAGTAGTACGCTTACCGCGTGTAGTGCGTGTTGAATGAGTACTAGTGCTTTTTAAGAAAGGTTGGAACTTGGGAAGGTGTTTGTCATGCATTCACATTTCACACCTTTTATGTGCATGATGGGTGGACCTGTCTAGAATTATTAATCCCAAAAGCAATATATATGGATCCTAATTTGCGTGTGAAATCAACGGTAGTACTGGCAACCAATGGATCAAAAGGCATTGCCCCTCATGTCTTGACAATCATCAAACTATCCAGTTTATTCAATCTTTCACTGTCCAATGATATCTGTATATTCCAGACACTTTTTTTAATCTTTGAAAAAATAAAAAATCAGAAAGAAGTTTCAGACCGTCGTTAGGGACTAAGAATTATAAGGGAACAATAAAAAACATGGGAACATACAAACAACATTAATGATCAAGAAAAATAATACTTCTAATTTTGCCTCGTAGCTAATTTTCATGCTCAGTCTTAAATTAAGTCGTCCCCATATATCTCAATAATATAAATATCATTTTGTTTATTTTCATGTACCTTTTTTCTTTTAATTTTCAAAAATATTTATTCAGATCTAGCTTTACCCTATATTATTATTTATTATATTCCTTTATTAATTATATATTCATAGAAATAGCACGTACGATCTCCAACTAGATTAAAATATAGTAATGGGTCATGATTAGGGACAATAATTTTAATTATAACCGATCGATCGGGGTCTTAATTTCTTTACTTTATAATTAGTCTAATATATTTTTGGTCAATATGTTTACCATAGTCATTCACATGCCTAGATCGAGGCCCACTGCTCGCGCGTCCGCGGGCAGAAGATTTCCACGTATTTATTTGAAAAAAAAGAATGACTTGAGACAATTAGTCAAAGTTTTTAATGTCAAATTACGACCATACACCATCAAATTAGTGTTCCAAAGCATATTGAATAATCACAACGATTGATTAATTTGAATATTTTACGAAACTTGAAACTTCTAATGTGGTTGTTGGGTTATGAGAACCAAGTATATTTTTGTCATTTTCTCTTTAAAAAGTATAAAGGCCCAATTGTAATGTATCAAAATGTCAACTTGATTAAGGAATAATCACTCCCATTTAATCATGCTGAATGGTCCCCGACCACCGTGCAGATACGGGGAGTGCGGATACAGAGAGGGAAAGGAGGAGGAGGAGAGGAAGGGAGACGCACTAGAGGAGGAAAAAAAAAAAAAGAAAAAAAAGAGAGAAAAAACGTGGTACACTTATATTAGTATGTGAGATCCTTTGTATCTATTGTGTTTTTTTTTTTCTTCACATAAAATATCTATTTCACTTAAAAGGTTGAGACTCTTTTAGTTTAATTGAAAATAACAAGCATTTATAAAATAATTTCTAATAAATCATTCTAGAACTATATAATATTCAAAACAATTCAAATGAGAAATTACAAATAAGTTCATTCTCTTACGATTCTTTTGGGACTTTTCTCTGTGGACTCGTCAAGAGTTTTTTTTTTTTTAACTGCACCTCCATTTTAATTTGACAAAGAACGGCCTGCAAAACACCAAAACATAACAGTTGTACCTCAGTTTAGGAAGACGAAAAAAGGGCAAAGCAAAAGCAGCACGATTCCCCTGTCCATATATATAAGACCAGAAACAAAAGCAACACGGGTGCGAAACCGAGAAAGATACAGGAGACACGAAAAGAAAAGCAGGCAAGACCATTATACCCATTTATCAGGAACAGAAACCCACTCAACATCAGAAAGAGAAGAAAGAAAGAAAGGAAAAGAAGAAAATGGGTGGCTGGAAATTGCCCGTGTCGATGACCATGATGTTGGTATTCATGGTGGGTATGACAACCTTGGCAGAGGCACAGGACAGTGCTAACACATCTTGCGCTCAGAACCTGATCCCATGCGCTAGCTCCATCAATTCCACCAGTACGCCAGCACCCAACTGCTGCAGCTCCATCCAAGACGCCGTGACCAACCAGCTTACCTGCCTCTGCAACCTTTACAACGCCCCCGGCGTGCTTCAGTCTTTTGGCATCACCGTTGCGGAGGCTCTTCGTATCTCCCGTGCCTGTAATGTCAACACCGACCTCGGTAAATGCAATGGTAATATTTTTGCTTCTTTTCCTCTACTCATTTTGGGTTCTTGTTGATGAACTCGAACTAATTTCATTGGTTCAGGTTTCACAAGTTTTTGGTATTTGGTGCACCCGTTTCGTAGTTCTTTCAATGAAATCGAGAAAATAGATCGCATCGGCACCTCACAATTTTCGTGATGTGATGGGAATTGAATTTCACTGAGATTTAGTATCAAATCAATGGAAGTTAAAAATAATAGAACGGCTGGATCTTAAATTTGTCTCTCAAAATTTCTCAATTTCTACGTTTCTTCTCATATTGTCTAGTTTAATTATGGTCATTTTCCCCTTCTCTCAGCTTGATCATCACCCTATTGTCATCATAACTTCAATTGGAATATTCACATGTCCCCTTTTCACTTACAAATGTAACTCCTTTCGCATCTACATATTCTTATTCTCAAATTGCTTTTCAACTAATTTCATGTTTATTTGTTTTCAATATTTTTCCTTCCACAGGCACAGCTCTGTCGCCTACATCGCAGCCTCCCCCAGGTAACGATCTCTTTTCCTGCTGATGTTGCTTTAAAAGAAACTGAACAATAAACGTAGTTCTCACCATTAAGCACAAGCGGATCTCATGATCCTTGAGTATGGTCGTTGCACGTATTGATCAATCGTGTCCGTAGAACTGATAAAGAGTAATGGGAAGTCTGGAAGTTAGGTTGCATCCATCCGCTTCCTCTGTCCTACAATTCTTTTTGGGTGTTTCCAAGTTTGCTGATGGGCCTGCCCAATTGTTAAATTATGTGCCAAAAATAGTTTATGCCTTAAATATGTATAAGTGGAATAGGTGGTGATGCCAGCTCAAAATTCTTTTTTCTTTTGTTTTTATAAAATTTAGAATGATATAAAATATGAGCAATGTTACGTACGGTCTCCGTTTAGGGATTGCATGTGCAAGCTTAGTCAATTTTGTTTTTAAATTTTTTTAAAATTACAATAATTTTCTTATCAAAATGGTACTTTTTTTCATTTAATGAAGGATATGTACATGCAGTTCTCAAATGGAGACTGCAAATAGAATTTCTCATAAAATATTATCTATGGTTTGATTACAGCTAATTGAGGGAAACATGGTCGGATTTTATTTTTCTGTGCTTTCTTGATGACGAGAGTCAGACATAATCGAGTTAAAACATCTCTCTCTCTCTCTCATTGTTTCTTAATTTAGGTGCTGTTTGGATATTGAGTTGAGATGAAAGTTGAATAAAATATTATTAGAATATTATTTTTTAATATTATTATTATTTTGAGATTTGTAAAAGTTGAATTGTTTATTATATTTTATGTGAAAATTTGAAAAAATTGTAATGATGAGATGAAATATTTCTTGTATCCAAACCGGGCCATTTTTAGCAACTAAAGGGACCATTTTAGAACTCTGGTCTTCTCCATTTTGCAAGATAAATTATAGGTACCCAGTGACAGATTGATCATTGACCCTCTGGATTTGCTTCAGAATAATATGAGATGGCCTTTTCCCTTTCAGGTGCTGCTTTTGCCATCTAAGTAGTAAAAACTTGTTAGTGCTTAAGCACAAAGTGAATTAAAAACAGCAGAAAAGTTAAGAGATTTTGGTGCTCTCGAGTATTTGGAAATGGATGTCAAGACTAGCTTGACCTGGTTATTTCTATTAGAATATCTGGCATATACATGAAAGGGGAGAGAGAGTACGAGTACACATGCAAAATTATAAGGAAATTGCTCCTAGTCTCTGTTTACACATTTGGCTTCTAATGTTACTTACAAACAAAAATTGGCTTCTAATTTTACACATTGTTTTCTTTGCCGGGTTCTTAATTGTCATGTTCTTAACTGCTGGGTTCTTTTACTCTCTAAATTCAGAGAGGCGGGGGTGACCGGCCACTTACCTCTCTTATTTAGTCACAACCAATACTTTGCTTCTCCTATAAGCCTTTCATAGCACTCACTCTCGCCACCCTGGGCACTGACTGATAGAATGCTGGCCTTAAAAGTGTCTAGGTTTTTTGTCAGCAATCTTTTGGTAACAAACACTTCAGTAAGACTGGTGATGAACTCCGGCAACTTCGATTTTGATAACCTCTTGAAAATATGATGGTCTTGAATTCAGATCTTCTACTATAATGGTTCTAATTTGAATAAACCAAGTACAGAAGCTCTCGAGGCTTTCCCTTTACTCATTCTCAAAAGCAAAGCAGACTTTGCAATTTCTCATTTCAAATTCATCATTTATGGCTAATGGAGGTAAGGGTTTCAAGTCACATTTACCATTTTTAGAGTCTTGTAGATCATACACACTGCTAATGTTTCTTAGATAGATCCTTTTTCAACGAAACACAAACACAGAAAAAACATTCAATTCCCTTGTGGCTTCTTAGTATCCTGATCCTCGTGGGCATCATCTTATCTTGATTACACAAGCTTGCGGTATCAAGTTCTATTGCATATGTTTACATCTGAAGTCTCAAGGGTACAGGAAAAAATTACGTATTCCACATAGATATGTGTTTGCCCTCCTAATACTGTGACTAACATTGCAGGAGTACCTGGAGCTGATGCAGCAGGCAGGATAGGTTGGACTGGCTTTTCTGCGCTATTCTTCTTCCTGGCTTCTATGATGTTTTATTAGGCTGCCTAGCTACACATAGGAACAGAGACACTTATCAGAGTGAAAATAATGCTGCGATCATTTCTGTATCGAGCAGCAGCCTTCCGATATCTTGGTTACAATTCTTTTACGTGTTTAACTTCTACTGTTATTTAATTGATTATTCCAGTGTTATTATCCTTAAAAATTTACTTCATGTTTATGTCAAACTTTAGTTACTGTACCTTCTGCGTTATTCTTAAAGACATCGACGTTTGGACGCATAAATATTGATTGCATTTTGTTTCGCATATCATTTGAAAAAAGTTCATATTCCTTTTCAAAAACATCCATATTGAATACGTCTGAAAAAGGACAATAACTCAATTTTACTAATGTCCTCGTTTTAAAATATTGTGCAAAATTGTAGCGCACAAGTAAAATCAAAGAAGTGGATTAATGTCTCTTCAAGTTCTTTATTGTCTACCCGTCTTATAATATTTTTTATTATTTGTATAAATATTTTTAATAATATTACATAAATAATAAATATGGTAAGACTCATGTGTATCCATAAACTCTAAGAGAATATTTTTCATTGCCTAAAATACCCTCTTTGTCCGCTTTTTGGTATTTATTCCGAGTCTAATGCATTATGTTTTGTGAATAATGCTAGTTATTCCGAGGATCTCTACTGATGATGCATCTCGATATAATTTTTTTTAAATGATAAAGAAAATATTTTTTAATAATAGTGATTTGTTTTAATATTTAAGAATATAAAATAATATATTAAATTTTTTTTAAAAAAAATCAAATGACCTATCAAACTACAATACCATGCGAATAGCACGATTCATATTTTGTGAGGGAAAATGATAGGATTATTACTGTCTTACTACTTATTTAGTATTCTTTTTTTATTTGATTTTTTTATTAATTTTTTATTTTATTTAATAGTTAAGGAAGTTATTATTAATAAAATTATATATTTTTAATTTTTTCTTCTTAATTAAGAATATTAAAAAAATACTTAAAAGAAAATGATAAAAAAAAAAAAATTTTAAATATAATATAAATAGTAAAGAAATAGTGAATTGGTTGAAGGGTATCGTTCGAGTGATCCGTCAAGAGAAAATGATTGATGAAAAGACAAAATCCATCCCAGAAATCACTTACCCCAATGGAACGTTTGACACTGTCGAGGACATTTTCTATTATTTATATATTTGTTCCCATCTCAACTGGTTGAAGTGCATAGAGCACCATCACTCCATATGGAAGAGCAAAAGTGACTCAAACATCCATAGTAAATTTAATTTTGATGTCTTTCTTCCACAAAACTCTAGCCCTTCTATCCCCGTCTCCAAAATTAGTAAAAAAAAAAAAAAACCAAAACCAGAATACTTACATAGGAGTTTAGGACTGTTTCAAAGAATTTTACTATTCATCACACCACATATCATATTTATTTTTAATTCTTTTATTTTTTTAAAATTTTATTATTTTAAAACTAATTGAATTTTTATACTCATTATCCATACACTATATATTTAATAAGAAAATAAATAAAAAAAATTATGTATGATGTATGAATAGAATTTTTTCTGTTGCAAAAAAAAAAAAAAATGCATGGTCCTCGTAGACATATATAATTAATAATGCAAGTGCAACCCAACCCGCAAAATAAAAGCCAAGAAAACTTATATGTTTTAACTCCAAATTTGAAGCACGCTCAAATTTTATATGAATTATAATATATTTTTTAATTAATTAAACAATTTTGAAATAATCTTAAATATTTTAATAGATACTATAAAACTATAAGATCTCTCGGGTATATCAGAAATGATATTTTCAATGTTTCATACTATAATCTTATATAATAAAACTATCCTAAAATTCGGATCAAACTATCCATCCGTGTTTGTCCAATAGAAGCTGCTGGAAGGGGCTTGGGCCAGTCGGGAAACTTGAGTCTTAGGTCTTGGTACTTTCCTTCTACATTAGAAAAAGGAAAAGGAAAAGGAAACCAAAAGAAAAAGCTCAGAAACACTCAAATACACAGAATCAAGAGCCTCTTAATCCAATCTAATTCAGCTGAGAGAATGGACGCGTCGAAGCTGAACCAATTCAAGCAATTCGTCGAGCAGTGCAAGTCCAATCCCTCCGTTCTCAGCGACCCTTCCCTCTCCTTCTTCCGCGACTATCTTGAGAGGTAATACATAATTTTTTAACTCCAATTCTATTTTCGCATTTTCTTCGCATAAACAACAATCCAAAGCTTGCTGTTTCCCTGTTTATCTGTTTGATGGTGTTAAAACGATTCGTTTCAGCCTCGGTGCCCAGCTCCCACCCTCCGCGTACAAGCATGACGACTCCAAATCCGTACTCTCTGATTGCTCTTTATAATTTCTGGGGTTTATAACTTTATTTATTTATTTATATGCAACCATATCTATGTAAATATGTATACTTGGAAGTGCAGAAGAGCTTTGTCGTGGAGGAGAGCGACGAGGACATGGCGGACACGGATGGCGGGAAAGGGAATGCTTACGATGAAGGAGAAGAGGACGAGATAATCGAGTCCGACCTCGAGCTCGAGGGCGAGATGGTGGAACCTGATAATGATCCTCCGCAGAAGGTCTTTTTCTCTTCGAGTCTAAATTGCATTTTTAATTTCATCGTGCTTTTTTAGGGGTGTTTCTGTATCGTATTGATGGAGGATCCAATATACTTGCAGATGGGAGATTCCTCAGTCGAGGTCTCTGAGGAGAGCCGCGATGCTGCGCAGACTGCTAAGGCCAAAGCCATGGAAGCCATTTCTGAAGGTATATAATAAGTATATGTTTGAACTTAGACATTTTACATTTGTGTCTAACAAACAATTATGTTGCGCGGAAGTTTATGAATGTTGTGGTTTTGTGGAATGTAGGAAACTTGGAGGAAGCGATCGAGAATCTCACGGAGGCGATTTTACTCAATCCAACGTCAGCCATCATGTATGCGACCAGAGGTACGATTTGGGTTGAGTATGCGGAGTTTTGCATGCCATTTTTTTCCCTGAGGTAATTTTTGGCTTTATAAAATGTTAATTTAATTTTTGTATGATCTTTTCTATAGCTAGTGTCTATGTCAAGATGAAGAAACCAAATGCGGCTATTCGTGACGCCAATGCAGCTTTGGAGGTTGGTATTGCTTTCGTTGTACGCTACGAAAAATGTTTTTTCTCCTCTCTATGGTTCACATACTATGTACTTGGTTGTATATATGCTGTTTGACAAAGTTTTTAATGCAGGACCAGTGTTGTTTTTAATCTAAAATGTAGCATATTTGTAAGTATGCCTATATGTAATTCTTCTTCTGTTGGATGAATAGTCTTTTGTAAATAGTAGCAAATTATGATAAGGCATTTGTATGTATCATGTTGTATCAATCACATTGAATTGTGTTTGCTCTGGGTACTAGTATTCTGATCAATGCATCTGGTGGCGTGCATTGTTTTTTTCCTGAGAAAAAAATAAAGAAAACCTATGCTAATTTTGCAAACCTTGCATTTTTAGATGCTAATTATACACAATGTTATCTATTTGGATTTATGGTGATTTTGTTTGGAAGTATGTTTAATTTAGTCATGCTTATAAGCCCAGAGAAGCCATGCATTCAACTCTGCGTTCCTGTCTATAGCTGGTTGCAATGTGCGGTGCAATATCTGAGAAGGTTAGCTTTAAATTGTACAGATTAATCCAGATTCTGCTAAAGGTTACAAGACTCGTGGCATGGCGCAAGCAATCCTCGGTAAGTGGGAAGAGGCTGCAAAGGATCTTCATCTGGCATCAAAGTTGGACTATGATGAGGAAATCAATTCCGTACTTAAGAAGGTTTCCTCTCTCTCTGATTCAAATTAGTGTCATCTGAGTAGCTGACTTTAGTTTTAGAATGTGCATTTTACCATTATGTTGATATCAGTTTGTGCGGTGTTTACCGATAGACAAAAAAAAAAAAAAAATTGAAAAAATCAGTTTGTGTGGTTCTTTTCCCGTGTAGTTGTATGGCGTGGTAATCACACTTCGATGTCCATTATAAATTAGAAGAATTAGGACTACATGTGCTAAATAATTATTTATGTATATGCAAGATGTTAATATTTTCTTTTGATAAGAAGTTAGAATAAAGATTTAAAGAGGACTATATTATCGCAAATGTTCTTGGATGCTCTTCAACAGACACATGCAATATTTTTCGTAAGATGTAATTTGCAGACCCTCATCTATTGCTCACATATCTTATGTCCTCTTGGATCTCTCTGTTAATGGACCCAACCTACTACCCCGCATGAGTTTGATGAAAGTCTAGGCTTACTTTTTCTAATTTTTTGATGAAGTGGTTTCTTGCACTGTAAACATCCTTAAAGTTGTCATTCTTAGACAAGGATTGAACTGTCTGCTTATCTGTAGCTGACTGGGTTTTGGGTTTGAGAAGCTATATGTTACCTATTGAAAGATGAACTAAGATTTTGTACGTCAAGGTGCAAATTTCTTTGCATACGAAGCATATCGTATTTTATGTACTTTGAGATGCTGATCGCTATTTGTCAATGCATGTACATTGGCATATTAGACATGGCA